>JANTOQ010392239.1:0-11992 GCA_027564595.1 Bythotiara depressa
AAGTAAGTAAGTAAGTAAGTAAGTAAGTAAGTAAGTAAGTAAGTAAGTAAGTAAGTAAGTAAGTAAGTAACGGAGAGGTTTAACGTCCTTGGGGAATATCCACAGCATATTAGTGGCTCTTCATCCCCACCGATGTCATTAACCCGAGTTAACCTACCGCTAGAGATACGTGAAGCATTGCTCTAACTTGCCTTCCCAAGACCAATGTGTGATCAGTCAATGGCTCCTAATTGGCTGACAACGCTGTATTCAAGCTGTATATCAAACGTATCGGAGTGGAGTACCGGTGAGACCGGAGTAGACACTTACTGAAATATATGATAATAATAAGAATAAAAGTATTCTCTGAATGCAATCAAGAGAGTAGACGATTTGACGAGCGGTTAATTTAACCGTATTAGCTTTTACTATCCCCCTTCGTATAGCTATATTTGTACTTATTTTTATTGTCAAAGGAAAAAGAGCCCGAGGATATCATTTTGTAGCATTTTGGTGCCTTTCAGTGTTCTTTTCCTTTTATATAGTTTGGTTATGTCCAGTTTTACTTTATTACTTTCATATTTATTTATTAATATATAGTGTACACATCATGTATATTAAGTTTAAATATATTTTTATAGTTATGACTTAAATGAGGACCTGAGACTTAGTCTCACGAATTTATTGTGGTATTTAAAGGTATATAACATATATGAAACCTGAAACCACTCAGACGTACCTGATTTGCCATAATAACGTGATAAACAGTTAAGGTTTTTCCGCTCCCATTAGACATCACAGACATTCCAGGTTCATGTATCTATATAATTATGTCATAAAACGTAAACCTTCTGAGGTTTTCCTTTCGCCCGCAACTAGGAGGAGGAGGGAAGCCTCTTTATTTTATACAATTTTTATGACCATTTTAGACAATGTAAAGCATTCTAAATAAAACCACTTATTTCCTTCCGGACCACCGATAGTTGGATTAATTTCCAAATAGACGATTTGCTGCATAAGTTCCCTTAATATGCAACGCCTCCCCTATCTTAAAAGTTTTTAATTGCGCTCATGTTGCTGACGCATCTTGCAAATCTTAGGCGTTCGAGGTTAATATAATTTTGTATTAACCCATAGCATGTTAATGATCGTGAGCGTTTTCCTGGTGAACCTTAGACGTTTCATAACATGTTAATGATCGTGAGAGTTTCCTGGTGTACCTTCGACGTCTCATAACAGGTTGATGATGCTGAGATTTTCCTGGTGTACCTTAGATGTTTCAGCTGTTGATGTTCATGATGTTTTATGAATATCTCACAAGAAGTAAAGGATCCTGAGGTTATCCTTAGGTTCCGTGGAAGTATCAGAATTTATGGTGACATCACAATGTTATCACGGAACCTGTAATATAGATGCTGTTCCTGATGTTTAAAACATCACTTTGATATCTAATATTTTCTGTCATATCTTAGTCTAGACACTTAAAGGGCATAATATTGTTGTAAAATACCCCCAGCAAAGTTATAGATGTTACTTCTATGACAAAGAGTAATCTTTAAGACAGATATAGAACCCTGGTCATAGGTGTTGGCATTAACCTGTCAACATACATGAGAAGTCGTATTTTAATGCCATTATTGTGTAAAATCACAAAACGATTGACAGCGACAATGATTTCTCATCAGAGCTAAGTATAAATAAGACAGAGCAATTTATCAAAATACTTCCTCTATATTATAGGTGAATATGAGTGATGGGAAAATAAATGTTTATTTGTAAACCCTCCTTCATTAATTGTACTGAATAAAAACTGTGATATTAATAAATTAAAATAAATTAAGCTGAAAACATATGAATCTAGATAGGTTTTAAATCTTTAAGATAAATCTCCAGTTTAAAGTCGTTTATTTGTTTGTTAATGCTTATTTCCATTACCTTGTTCCTCCATTACCTTGTTCCCATTTCCTGTTAGAAATGACTGGGGCACTCTCTTCCGCAGAGGTAGCAAGAGCATTTCACAGAGTCAACGGTTGTTTCTCATATAATTTAGCGGTTAAAAAATTAGTTGCACGCGTTGATTAAAATTAGTATCCTATGAAATAATAGCACAAGTGACACCATAGAAACAAACAAGTGACACCATAGAAACAAACAAGCAAGCATGTTTTTTAGAAAGAACCTCAACGTTTCAACACATCTATACATAATTTACCATTTTATATAAAAATTATAAATTCCCGTTGGTTAAATCATTTAATTATGTTTCAAGAATATAAATTAATAATAAGCTATTTGGACACTAACGTGACGCTTCCGTGACGTGCTTATTCAGGGGCGGCCTATCCTTTTTATCCTTTTATCTTTAGGGCCTAATTACTATCAATCGACGTCATTACAGAAAAATTACCAAATCATGCACGATGGACATATTTTTAGAAGGTGATCTGATATGACATTACTCTAATGACTAACAAATTTATTTTCAATTAAAGGTGAACCTCAAAGCTCTACAGAAGTCCTTACTGTTTTTATGTGTTATTAACTTGTTTACTACACTCAAATTGCTGTGAGCAACGTTCTATGATGTATGAAGGATTAGCGTTGTTATTCTTAGATAAGATAGGCCACCCCTGAACATGTGTGTCATCGAAGCATCATTGTAAGTATAAAATTAGATTATTAGTAAATTATATTTTTGTAATAAAATGAAATGTTTCAAACATTCGGAATTTATACTTTTTATATAAGATTTTTAACTATCTATAATATTTATAGACGCAATCACAGCTCTATAGTAGATTAACAGCTAATAGTACCTGCGTACATCGAAACATTGATTGTTTTCTACCTTACATTCAATCTTTACTTATCGCATCGCACTTTAATTTATTAAATATAATTTCCAGGTTCTCGTTTCTTTAGTATTCAAACCTTAGTTGGTATACATTTTCGTAAAGATATCTAACAAATAATCTCTTATCGAGACATATGTATTGTGACGGTAATACATTCGCGACTTGTTGGTTAAACTCTTGGTCTTAATTTCACGGATTTTCTTTTTTTACCTCTTTCCCTTCAAAATATCGAATGCACACGAGAATTGGAATGTGTTGACGGAAGAGCGCGTAGGATCATTTGTGGAAATGTCATTTCTTGGAACCCCTTGTAACGTTTCCTTCCTCCACTGACCTGTGTGTTCCAATGACTCGTAAAAACACCCCCAGCAGGGCTGAACAACCACGATGACGTCAGTACCAAATTACTAAAACTTAGGTCATTAATAAACTGAGAAATCACTTGTGGAATACTATTTGATCATTTAGCCAAATTCCCCATGCCTATTATGTTCAATGTTAATTTCATTGAACAGTGTTTACCTTTTTACATTTCATGTCATAAATTCTGATATATTAAAAGTGATAATTCACCTTGTGTGATGGAATGTAAGTAAAGTGTAGACAATAAATATACCTCGCTAAATTATTGTTTATACTAAATTCATAGGTGAAATACATGTATTGTCTCCGTATATTATATGTGTATTAGATTGGTTGCGACATTTCGAATCAATCGAAATTATGTCGCATTATAAATAATTTATCTATTTTGACTCCATTAACTAAAATAAAATGATATGTCAAACCGCAGCATAAACATTACCGCTACAAACACAGTGTGTTATAAACATTTTACAATTTTTCGAATAACTTACAATATCTACATATACATTTTTTAAATAACTTAAAATATATATAATAGTTATATAATTACATATAGGAATTTTATTGAACCGTCAAAACCTATCTTGGAAACAGCATCTTCACTGGAGACTTATTAACCTTATCCAGACTGTTGCAACATTCATTTCAGCCTCCACTTGCATAATTTTGATCGCGCAGTCGCTACAACAAAAGTTAACATCAATTCGGACTCGCATTCTATTGCTCGTCATCGCCTTCATCCGTATATAAGATTTAAACAATTACTTAATTATGATATAAATTTTGTAATATGTTGCAGCGCCCGCGCTATCAAAATTGTGCAAGTGGAGGTCGACCTATATTGCTAACAAAAATTATGGCGAACGATTTTCAAACTTTCTGGATATTCTTTCCTTTAAGGGGGATGACTTCAAAGTGATATTGACATTAAGATGTTAACTTTGATAGAAAGTTGAGAAATAGATCTTGAACAAATACATTAATTCGAATATTCACTCTTATATTTTTACATTGTGATTGTTTAGGATTGGAATCATTTGAGGTTTTATTTCGACATAACAGAATAATAAAATACTACTCAAGCTAGTATCACAAGACTTTATAATAAACGTCCAACGCCAGTCTGGACAAGGTTAAAGGAGTGGACACTATGTGTCTACTCTGTTCACACTAATGCTAACATAAGCACCGCTTAACTCATATATTGGAGTGTAAGTTATCTCAAGTACGCGTTTTCGAGTATTTACATAAAAAGATATGTATGTCGAAGTACGTGTGTTAACGGGACCTTATTCTGAATATGATTGATTTATTGAATTTCCGTTAGGACCTGAGCTTCCGTTCCAAAAATTCTCGTGTCACATTTGTTTCTTCAAATGATCCATTATTGTCCCATCTGTTTCCAGGTCGTGTGTTTCCATTACTTTTAATAGCAATACTCCAGTTCCTATGCATGAATGATGTGTAAGACATTCGAAATTGGTTATCAATATGTTCTCGGAAAACGCAATTCGGAGTATCTCCTTTTTTCTAAAAAATAGATAAAGAAAATGATAAATAAGTAATTGAAAGTAATGAATCCACAATAAAAAAAGTTCGATTGATTCATTTTTAAACTAGCCAGGAAACCCAATGTGTTTTCACAGGTTTTATATGGATTAACTAATCGGGTTAATGTAAATCTATTGGGCCGGTTTTTCATAGAACAGACATTACGTTTACCTCTACAAGATTTTCTGTTCTCGATTGTTTAATTAAAACCTCTACTCTTATTTCTTGCCTCTAAGCTGTTTTCTTGTTCAAGAGTGAAAAACAACAAGTTAATATTGTGACAGGAATGTCTGGTATTTAGTTGACTATCCATAATTAATGTACTAATTGGAATTCATGAAATAACACTTGATTTGTGTCACGAAATGATCCTGTTTTCATGTAACTTGTTATGTGTTTGAACATTCACAAATACTTCGAATAAGCATTAAAATACAAATTGCATTGATACAAGTAAAGACATATATATGACAACATGAAGTAATATCTCACCTTGGATACCAACTTTGAATTATTTACATTAAAACACATATAACGATTACTTTCTACTCCTCGGATTCGAATTAAACCAAATCCAACAGACTCCACGTCTAGGATAGCTATAAATAGAATATCAAATAAGTTTAAAGAATTTGTCAGTTTCTTTGTAATATAGAGAAGGGAAGGTGTTTGGGAACAATTGATCCCAAATATTCGTTTTGATCTAGTAACTATTAGAGATAAAGACTCGTGTATCAATTGCAGAAGCTTATTTAGTTAATAGCTGTTCTTATTTTGAATGTATGTACCAATTACCAATAAATTTTCCCTAAATTACAATGAACAATTGAATATTGGGCCATTACATAAGTTATAACCCCTTATCATAGAACAACAAGGAACTCTACGTATTGTGTAAAGAAACAGACGTATTTTTATGTAGTTTAAGGAGGTACGTCTACAGCAAATAACAGACAATGATCCTGGTACATGCCGGTTTTCATGAAGAAACAAGTTTTCACAAAGTAAACTTACCGTATTTAGAATTTTCATTCCCCTTTGCTGTTACTAGGCGCTTCAGTACTTCCAGATGCTTATTACTTTTAGCTGACATTAATCGCACCCTTCTTCTCATTGTCACTTTAAGTTTTCCATGTATCCACTGCATTCCAATGGTTGAAAAAGCCCTCTGGTGTGCGTAAAGTGCCTTTGCCTACAGATGAGAGAAAGAAAATTAGATCGTCTTAATATAGATTAAATTAGTGTCTGTTCACGAATGTTCTGGACGTGTCGAATATAGGATGCGAGACGGAAATGTTCCACGTTTTTTTTTAAGGTAAAACTTTCAACTGTCTTCCTAACACCCACATGTTTCCACTTGTTAGTATAATAACTAGACAATTTGAACTATACATTAAAAATATTTTATAACTAGGAAGGTCCTCATTAAAGGGAATTACCAGCCACAACACGTTAACAATCATAGGTTTGACATAATTATATTAAACATAGCATAAAAGAAGGAAACAGTTTTTAATATTCTTGTTTTTCGCACCTTCTTAGAAAAAAGTGAATTAATCATGTGCTGCAGTGTAAACGGTATCGTGCCAGGGTTTCTAAAAATGGTTACATAAGATTTTGACTATATTTTTATAACGAAGTTAATATTACATAACCACCATGTGGCCAATTGACACATGACAATTGTAAACAAATATATTCAACACTGATCGATAACACGAAATACAACATATAAATTAACTTACAACGACTAGATGGTGCGTTCCAATTGCTCTCCATGATAAAGCTCTAAAGCAAAACAATTTTTAAGTTACTTTCACAATTTACGTTATTTATTATCATGATTATAAACGAGTAGTGTGTAATATATCACATTCTAAGTTAGAAAATGTGTTTACATTGCTTGTAATGTTATTGCATATTTATACTCTGACATATGGTTCCTGTTGTCTCGGCATGAAAGTGGTGTATTAAAACTTTTCTTAATTGTATAAGTGGTTAACAAAACAGTATATAAATTACTTACGTATTAAAGATAATCACCATTGATATAACATAAAATGGTCTATAAAAAGGTGTCGCATGCATTTTCTAATTATGTGTTGAAAAAGTGATTGTTGATTCTTCGTGACTTCAACGTTTATGTTATTAAATCACAGACCTACAGAGGCTTTATATCGATCTTGTTTATGAGTTGCGAGTATGTCTCATCACTTCCCACATATTGTTCTTCCTTTCCATAGAATATCCATATATATCATATGTATATTTGTTTCTTTCTCATAGTTTCATAAGTTTTGGGTAATTAATGACAGTGTGGAAATAATACCTCTCATTAGTATTTGATTGATTAACTCCTTAATTACTTATCATCGCGAATGATTTTTCTAATTAAGGAAATAGCTTTCTGTAGAACGTCAACTTGCGACCGACATTTCTTAGATATTTTAGTAGCTCTAAATATATTTATGCAAAATATAAACAAACGAAATCTGATTACTGTCTGGCTCGTTATGAAGATTTGTAAACATCACCTGTAATATCAATATGGATTGACAGCAAACATAAAACACAAGTACATTTCTTCAAGTAGTTTGCGTTTTAATGCACATATTTCCAATAAATATTTAAATTTCAGGATCAACACTCGACATGACCTTAACCCGGTATGAAATTGACTAAGAGGTTTGGATGACATCGGATATAAGCATAGATCATTGAAATGAATGCCAATTTTATGAACGATCATTTCCCGCGTCAAACGATTTTCTAGGCGTTCTCAATACAATAATTTAATTAAAGATATCCACACTCCAACTATTTACCACGCGGTGATAGTGGGCATATCATACGTTGATAACGTCTTCAGTTTGAAGCTTATAACCTGCCTACTGTTTCTCCCTGAGAACAAGGTTAGAATATTTGATTCATATAAGATTATTGATATAGGATTCACTATATACACAACTAAACAACCAAACATGACCTATGGGAATTTTTGTTCATTCAATTGTAAGCTTCGTTATTGTATACCTCAAGTAAAATGAGTTTGGTATAATACCGCCATATGATAGAGTATGTAGAACTTTGCCGAATAATTATGAAGGGTAAAAATGAGATTTCAACGTTTGAAACACTGTTATCAATGTGTTTCCTATGGAAAAAAAGATAAAATCAGTTTAGCAAGACTAGACAATAGTAAACAAGTCATTAATATACAAATAAGGTTTAAAAAGTATGATATAGTTAAAATATTTAAAAAGTATGATGTAGCTAAAATATTTATCTCTTTTTATCATATATATCCCTTTCGTGTCTTTGTTTGTTTATAAAACATAAATGCGTAAATATATGAAGTATTTATAAAAATAAATGGGTAAGTATATCAAGGAAATATTGTTATGGAATCTGTTACTGTGTTTTCATTATGCACTGGCACCATTAAATTTGTATTTGTTTTACTTCTATATAAGAAATCACTGAGTGGAAATGACATAAAGTACTTCGCAACATTTTGAACTGTACAAATATCAACTGCTGACGTAGTGATGAGTGCTGGAGTTAATAGTTCCAGGTCAGTTGTCACGCCTAGAAATATTGGAACTAATGTGAAACGTGTAATTCCGCTGAGTACGTCTTACATGACTTCGGTTATGTTTCCCGACGTCAGCATGACATTACGTTAATATGACATTTCTACTGTTGATAAGAAATTTCTCATACATTATATGTTTAGAGTGGAACGAGTGTCTATTTTTATGATCGAAGTGTTCTGCACTGCCTTTTGTTTATATTATAAATGACGATCAATGAATGAATGAAACGAGAAACGAGTTATATTGACCATTAAGTAAGACACGGTTTTGTTTTCAAAATATTAAAAATCTTAGGTGCAACGCTTTCCTTGTTTCCAATATCTTTCCTGGACCTTCCTTACACATTCCTTTCGTTCCAGAACTTCCTAGTGTGTTACACAATATGGATAAGTGATTAACTAATCGGCAAAATATTATTTGGAAGACGTAAGGCATAAGTTATGAGGAAAAACAATAAATCGTTTCAATAAATAAATTCACCACTGACTTTCCTGGAAAAATATACCAGGAAATACTTTTAAGAAAGACTTTATTGCTAGCGACAAATGGCGTAGGTTAAGTATAAAAAAATTTATATTAAAGAATTTTTCAACTTAATTAAATATTTCCACTTTGGTTTGATTTGTAGAGATTCGTAGGGATGTTTATGCGGAAGCGAGTTAACAGCTATCCCCGGTACGTGGGATGATTCTCATCGCTAACATCTCTGACTTTGATTTTGTCTATAAGGATCCTTTTAAAATCACAGTAAATATTGCTGCCTTCCATGGCCGATCCGTTATATTTAATACACAACACGTGGACAATAACGAGTAGTTTAACCGAGCAGGTACCGACCGTCAACGACAACAAAATGATTAACAGTCATTAAGATTTTTATTAAGGATATACATAACCTTCCGCAGAAAATCATTAATATATTTTTATATATTTCTTCTAGATCGTAAAAGTATATATTTTTGAAAAGCTCAATATATCCATAATATATTAATTAATATTTTATTTAAAAGAAGAAATAGATGTTCGAACACTTTTTTGCCTGTCAATATTCAAAGAGTGAAATGGTACAACGACCTCGTGTTTTCTAGTTGAAATATAATCGGAAATTTCATGTTCTGAACTCCACAATCTTCTCTCAGGTTTTTTTCGTTAAGTGATGAGAAAATCAGGAAAAAGTGTTACATATGAAATGTTTGAAAAACACCTGACTCCTCATATTTCGCAATCAACAAAATTTAAAGAAAAAATGAGACACGATTTTGTAGAGTAAAGATCGCTATTTTTCAGTTGAGAAATTAATATTTCTAAATTTAAATAAATATCCTATACAAAATAAGCTTTTTAAATTATATAAAATTTTCATTTTGGCAAAAATCGATATAAAGATAATCCTTAAACTGTTGCAAAATAATTAAGTTTTATTAAAGAAATAATTTCATCTGAGATTATCCTGATTTAATTCACTAATTCATCTTATTGCGTTTCCATAAGGTGAAAAATCCATGAACTCAAATCAGCATTTGAGTTTTACCCATCGTTAATATATTTTTCCCCTTTATGTTATTGATGTAGTCGTCGTTTATGTTATTGATGTAGTCGTAGTTTATGTTATTGATGTAGTCGTCGTTTATGTTATTGATGTAGTCGTCGTTTATTTATTGATGTAGTTGTCGTTTATGTTATTGATGTAGTCGTCGTTGAAAAATACATTGATGTCAGTACTTGCTTTACCCTTCGTAATAAATTCTTATTTAACAATATTTAACTAATGTTTCGTCATATTAAGTAATCCTAATGTAAGAGATACTCTCCTGAAACAGTAGTATGTAAGTGATACTCTCCTGAAACAGTAGTATGAATTTCCTTGAAAATGAATAAATTTAAATTGGGATATTAGACCTTGAATTTGGGACATCCTGTCACTAAACACAATAAAATTATTTTGATTGTTCAATATATACATCATAATCGATGACTTTCATAAAGACCAATTAACCTACCAACCATTACTTTGATTTTATAGGTTATTATATCAAGTGCCATTGGTTAATTTTGATCTTTTAAAAGAAATATATATATATAATGTATATCTAAGAATAAAAACTCAATTCACATAAAACTTCCATACGTAGCTGGTTGTTCTGTTCAAGCGCAGGGTTCGTGCTACACTTGAAAACAAACATTCTTGTAATGTTGACATGTCACAACTTGACATTAATTGACCTTTATTTCGCATTGACCTGTGCCCGGTTCTAATTGACCTTTGTGAAGTCACTTTCACGGAATAGATATCGCATGGCATCATTGAACGGCTTCCTTGCATCACTTACAATATATTAAATAGAGTTATATGGTCTGTACGAAAGCGAGTAACTGTTTTGTTCTAAGAAATATCTGTTCTGGAAAGGTGAGGAATCGATATGTTCTTAATGCTTTGAAATCTTCTATAAAGCAACTCTACAGGCAGGTAACAAATGAGAGGTGAATATTCCATACGTTTGTATCGAATAAGAAGTAGGAACTCGCATGGATATCTATTCTACGTGGAAATCACATCTCACGTGAACGACTGATCTGGTCAAGACAAAGTATTTGAGGAATCTTGACCAAAATAGTTAATAATTTCGAGTTGTTCTACTAACGGGATACTGACTCTTTGTTTGGTCTGTACAGAAAATACAAAGCCGAGATCTAGCTAACAGAGGGCGTTTTCCAAAACCACCGACCACTTACCACCAACCAACTACGACCGACCACCGACCAGATTTTGCAGACTTGGGCCCTGGACTCAGACCGTGGAAAAATAGATCCTCATTTAAAAATCTTGGGAAATAGGAAAACTCTAAGATATTTTTGCATCAAAATGTTTAATAGTTCCTTTATTACGCGTGTATGGAACTTGCGAAGATTTGCACCACTTTTTGGTCTGTCCTCATACAGGATACTAAAAACAATATATACGATTAATATATTAATAACTTCATATAAATTATATTGTTTAATTACCTGGTGGAACTTGAAGTCCGTACGACTAGCGGAAAATTATTTTCTAAATATCTACCGTGACGTTATCGACGGCCAAAGTCAATAATATCCTTAATATTCTGTTATCTTACTGCCTGACCAAATTTTAAAAGTCCGTACGCCTATCAGACGTTGTTTTCTTTTAAAAAATTCAGTAATGTAATCGATGGGCGTGGTCAATAATGTATAATAATAAAACGTACCTATTTAAAGACATGTGTGACAAAAACAACCCATAAAAGTACTAAAATTATGTATTTATGGTTCCAGTTTTATTGGGTCCTGGTCTAAGTTACTGGTATGGAAAATTTACAATTGGTAGGTGGTCGGTAGTCGGTTCCTTGGTCGGTGGTCGGTGGTTTTGGAAAACGCCGCTAACGGAGACCCGTTTATTACCTAACAAAACACAAGAAAACATTATTTTATTATTATTATAAAAAACGTTCGAATCAATGTTCGAATCGAGTTTCAAAACATAAGTCGTAGCTAACGTTTGATTTTGATTCGTGTGAATCAGAAGAGATTTTTCAAGTTTTGCTGCTGGAACAAGAATGTTTTTTGTATTATTTTAAAAACACGATAAGGTTTACAGGATTGAGGAATGTGAAGATGTTGTTGTTG
>JANTOQ010392350.1:0-11992 GCA_027564595.1 Bythotiara depressa
AAGTAAATAGTAGATTGAGATTTCTTAACAGAAAACAATCATGTTTAAATTTCAATATGCGCAGAACTCTTTGCAATGCTCTCATTCAGCCACATTTTGATTATGTATGCTCATCATGGTATCCACATTAAAAAAAAAAGCTTTCTAAAAAGATAAAAAAGTCTATTTCTATTCGCTTAAAACCTTTGAATTGTTTGATAACGAATAGTTTTTGCTGATCTTTGGCTGATGTAATTACTTCTTTACGCAAGGAAGAATAAATCTTGCTCTGAGCAAGTTTCTTATATCAAAGAAAATTATCTTTAATAAATTCTTTGCTAAGGATGTTTTATTTTTCGCCATCTTAACGCACTACGCATACTCGTATTATTTAAACTCTGTTTCTTTCCACGAGGTTTATTTATTTTTATCAAAATGTTTGCAGCAATAGAAATTTTAGACTGGCCCACTAACCAGATGAAGAAGATATTTTAGCCTAATTTATCCATAATTTGAAAACATCAATGAAAACTAGCGTACAGGCTGTAAAAATAATAATAAATAGAAATCGATAGTCCTGACGTTTTCATAGCAAACATAATAAGAAGATAACGAACAGATTTTATAAGGTAGGACATTTTGCCATGAACCAAAAATGTTTCTCCTAGAATACCTCTTTTTGCCAGGAGAGGGAATATAATATCTTAGAACAGCTCAATTTTCCAGGGGAGGAATAAATTTTTCCTAGAACACCTCAATTTGCCAGGAAGGATACCCCTCTAGAACACCTATTTCTTAGAACACCTCCGTTGGCTGCTTTCAAATGTAGCAGGCACTTATCGTACAGATGGTGAAAATAAAGCTCTAATTACACGACATCATCAAATAACTTAAAACGAAACTCTTTATAGAATAATAATTTTTGTAACTATGAACGGGATATTTTCATAATTTTGAGTTACTGGGGTTGTATTGACAAACTTGATATAATAAATAGTATATCGGCTGATACTTCCGATGACCCCTGGATCTGCTCCTGGATCCGCCCCTGGTCCTACCAAGTAAATGGAAGTTATAACACCCTGAAAATTATTTTTTAGCGTTTTGGCATATTCTTCTCTTTATCATTCCTGAAACTGTTCGTTGTCTGATACAGCTTTTACAATCAATAACATTAAAGCAATGAGGCAAATGATCATAAATGATCGTTCATAAATATCTTAATAAATAGGGGCGTACTCCAGTCTTCATATTCATATTAATCACACACCGCTTCTTTCTCTCTTTGATAACAACTTCATCTCTCCCCCGTCTCTCTTTCTCTCTTCCACGGTATCTCTCTTTTAAATTTTCCTTTCCTTAGAAAGTTTTGAAATATTGTCTCTGTGGAGGAGAGGATATATTTATTCTATTTCTATTCTTATTTAGGGGCAACTGCTTCCCATGTTAACGAACTGAGACCACCACAACCTGCGGTGCGTGTAATACAACTGCCAGTAATACAGCTTACACCGACAACAACAACAACAACACAGTCGCAACAAGACTCATACTTTCGATGTCCTTCTACTTGTGTTTCTCATTGCGACTCGTGGTGCGCAAAGGAGTGTTGTACTGATCCATGGTACAACTCACAATATACTACCACCCAAACAAGTAACCCGCAATACAGTGCTCGAAGAACGTTTGATTCCTATAACTACCCTATTTTAAACTGGCAGGCGTTTAAAAGATCAAACATTTCAAAAAGGCAGGCAAGAAGGAGAGCATCGATTATTCGGAAATTGCGCAATCATAATCTGGAAAGAAGTGACAAAAATTAAACAGATCAGATTCTAAATATGAAAACATCTGCTATACATCAACGAGTTGGAGTTTTTCACTGAAATTTTGGGACTGAAAGTTTAAGGATACTTGAACCTTTTGAAACACATGTTCAGTTTTTCATAAATATATCTTTTTCTTCAGATAATTTACATATGAAATTATATATTTTCTGAAAGCTTGATGAATTGAAATGAGCTCCAAGTGCCGGCCGGTACCATTAATTTTTTCTAATAAAAAACACATCATCATAATCCTGAAGTTGTTCTCTGACAAAAGGTGTCGGGATTTTTCTTAAAAAGCGTCTGTTGTATAGAGTTATGATGAAATAAGCAATAATATTCCTCACATTAACCATATTTTTTTAACGATAAGTCTTTACACGATGATAAAAAACGAACGACGCAAAAACAAACAATTCCCCGACACTTTTTGATGCTGAATGCTTACTGATTCCAAAAAGTATTGTTTCGTTTTTTTTCGTAGCCCGTGACTGAAGATGGAGCTCGAAATACGGCAATATTTCAATAATTTTACCGCAGCGAGAAAACTTAAATTTACTTTGCGTCCTTTATAGCAGCTCATGAAACAAAGGTGTTTACAAGTTGTTTAATCTGATGAACTAATGCATTTAAATTTCAAAACACTTTTAAAATACGTATTGAATTTTCAAAAGGAGGTTACCTCCTTGATTTTAATTAGATTAAATTTGTCCATTAAGTTTGTCGAAATTTTAAAAAACATCTTTATTAGCACACACAATAAACTGGATGGAGAAAAAGTCAGAAAATATATGTATCCAACCTTTTCCAACGAAAGAAAATTAATATTTATATTCCTTATATATCAATCTTTAGGATTATATAAAAATATGTTTTGGTAAAATTTTGACTTTAAGGTTCAAGCATCCTTAAATGACTTCGCACGATAAAGATGTGTAATGATCGAGTTTAATCATCATAATTTTCTTTAACGTTTACATTCACATTCATATTTTATCGTACATTAGAACAATCAGAAGCTCATGACGAGGAATTGAAGCATAGCCTCCTTAATAGTTTTGGGGTATACATAAATTTACAACACGTATTTACTTATTTACTTATTCATTGACAATTGATCATGAAAAATATAAACAACAACTAGAATGATTGTCTTGAAAGCTAATCAATTGAGGTTGTGTCTTGAAAGCTAATCAATTGAGGTTGAATTTCTAAAAATATGTATGCAATACGCTTCAATTCTATTTCATGGGCTCATGGATTAACTTTTAGCTAACATTCACCTTTTTGTAGCTTTTATTACATATTCTTTTAGAAATATATTTTTACGCTATTAAATGTTGTCTTCTGTAAACAACAACTTTCCGATAATGTAGCTGCCATAGGAATATGCCGAGAGAAGTGGGTCGAGCTAGCAATTATTCTTTTGTCTCAGGTAGAACCAGAAATCTGAAAGGAAACTCAGTTACGAATTGGTTTTCTTATTTCTTATTTAATATATTATCGAAAGAAACAGATTCCGTTACAACGGTCAAAACGTCAAATGGAACGGTCAAAACGTAAATTGGAACGGCCAAATTAAAACACCTTAACTTAAAATAACGCATCACATAAATTAGAATATTTAGTGTATAGACAAGGGCAGATATACATAGGTAGGTAAATTTCGTCTAGACACGGTTAGATTTTTTACTCCAATATTTTAAGGAGTTACCAGATGCAAAAATATACCCTCCATTACATTAAGGAGGTTTGAAACCTCTTTCAATTTAACTTTAACCCACACAGAAAGCCGTCCACTCAAGTGAACTATTGAATCCAAAAAATACACTATTATTCTCTGCTCTTGGCTTCCTAAGCTTGTAAAAATCCAATTGTGATCTTTTTTAAAATTTATTCAGTGGCTATGTTTGGAATTTAATTTGTATTTTTAATATATTTCAGTATATATATCATATTTTCATGCTCTGTTTTGACTACGTTTTATAAGTGAACTTACCATCTCACATAAACCAAAACATTTTAAATGTTTTATGCAACTTAGGAAAAGAAGATCTAACCCCAATCTTCCAAAATTAATATTAATTTTATTTATAGTAATTTCTCATGACAGATGACTCTGATCTATTTAGACACAATATCTATTCTATAGACAATATATAATAATGTCAAACAAAGCATTTTGCAACAAAATCTGCAAATATATACATTAACAAAAACTTAGGCATAAAAACCACATTCTATTTATTCATTACTTACTATTATTATCTGGAGATATAAGACTTAATTCAGGACCAGACTGCCCACGTATTATTTGTAATAAAACTGTTTCAGTTAATCACAAAGTACTTTTCTACAAAAGCTGTAAATTTTGGACACATAAAAAATGTGCTAATATCACAATTATGTTAAATTCAAAAATAAAGAATTTAAGGAAGAATGTGTTTGTTCACACTGTGAATCTCTGAAAGCTCTTACCCTTTTCCTTGAAAACTTTAGTGAAAATGAAAACACAATTTACAATGAAGGAATTGAAGAACCACAATATATAAATAAAGTTAATTTTGACATGTTTCAAGCAAAAGGCATGTACTTTATGCCCTTAAATATCAATAGTATTTTGTCAAAAATAAGTGAACTTCGTTTGGTAGTGCACAAATCAAAAGTAGATGTAATAGGCTGATCATAATAAAAAATAGACGACACAGTAATGGTAATGAAATATTGATTGATGGATATAAATTATTACGGTCAGATAGAAATAGGAGGGGTGTTGCATGCTACATAAGAGATGATATATTTTTTAATAAAAGATAATTTTTGTACAAATATAGAAAATGTATTTGTAGACATCTTTCTCCCCTACACAAAACAAATTTTAATTGGTATTTTATACAGACCACCTGATTAATCAAACTTTCTTAATAAATAACCTTTCTGCTGCAATATCTAACTGTAATAACTTTATAAATCAGGAAGTTTATATACTTCGCGATTTAAACTTCAATCTAAATTTGAAGGGAGGCATGTATCAAATGACGTAAAAAGAATTTTGTGCAATGCATGGCCTAACTCACCTTGATAAGGCCATTAGGGTGACTACTTAATCATCATCTTTATTAGATCATATTTTAAAAAATTAACCAGAAAAAATTTCGTTAAGTGGTGTTGTTGACATTGGTCTGTCAGATCATCAATTCATATATTGTACTAGAAAGATTATTAGGCCAAAATCACACTGCAAAACATGTATCAAAATAAGATCTTTAAAACATTACACTAAAGAATTGCTATTAGAAAAATTATTGGCTGTTCAATTTCCTGACTACTACTATTTTCAAAAATTTAAAAGGACAAGATTACACAAAGATGGTGTAAAATACAAACAAGCTCAAAATAGACTACAGGATAAAATAAGAAAGAAAAAATAAATTTTGTTAAACATAAACTAAATGAAAACATAAGAAAACCTAGAGAACAAAGAATTATGAAAAAACATAAGATATCTAGGATTACCATCGAAAACTAATAAACATTTCAAATATGTCTTAATAAAGATGACAGTCGTGTTTCTTTTGAACCTAAAGAAAATGCTGAGATATTTAAAACATTTTATGCTGTCTTAGCAAAGACTTTAGTTGATAAAATACCTACACACAACAAATAAATTTGGAATCAAAAGTATAAAATAATTTTATAAGCCTTTAAATTTAGAACAAAATAAGTTTCATCCAAGCAGTAGGAATTGATAATCTGACAGGACAATTTCTTAAGGATAGTGCTGAAATATTAGCAGAACCAATTACTCATTTACTTAATATGTCGATAAACTTATCTATTTTTCCAGACAACTGTAAAATTGCAAAACTAAAACCTTTATATTAAAAAGGGACAAATCTAGAACCAAAAAGCTATAGGCCAATATCACTTCTTCCACTTGTGTCTAAAATATTTGAAAAGGTGATACATAATCAAACCCTGGAGTACCTCCATGCAAACAATATTTTGTATAAATTCCCATCTGGATTTTGACCCAAACACTCCAGAGATACATGTCTTTCTTAACTAAATAATAAAATTTTAAAAGGATTTGACGAAGGGAATCTCACTGGCATGATTCTTATACATCTACAAAAAGCATTTGATACAATAATATACTTCTTATGAAACTAGAATACCTAGGTTTTAGCAAATCATCCATCTTATGGTATAAAGCATCCATCTTATGGTAAAAATCATACTTGGAGAATAGGACTTTTCTTGTTAACATAGAAAATGAATACTCTAATCCTGGGCATCTTCTATGTAGAGTTCCACAAGGTTCCATATTAGGTCCACTTAATATTCCTTATGTATGTAAATGATATGTCAATAGCAGTAGATTGTGACCTACGTCTTTATGCTGATGACTCCTGTTTGGTATTCACAGATAAAAATTTAAAATCAATTGAAAACATTTTAAATATAAACTATAATTCTCTATGTGATTGGTTTGTAGAATACAAACTAAGTATTCCTTTTGGTGAAGATAAGACCAAATCAATAGTTTTTGGAACTAGAAAGAGATTGAAATCTTTAGATGAGTTAGACATTAGGCAGAAAGATATTAAAATTAAACAACACACAAGTGTAACATATCTAGGATGTATATTAGATAATTGTCTTTCTGGCGAATCCATGGCTTCCAAAGTACTAAATAAAATAAATGGTAGACTCAATTTCTCTACAGAAAACATTCATTTTTAGATTTGCATGCACATAGAACCCTTTGCAATGCTCTCATACAACCACATTTTGATTATGCATGTTCGGCATGGTATTCAAACTTGAATAAGAAAGTTTCTAAAAAAATACAGATTGCACAAAACAAATGTATTCAATAAATAGGTTACCAACCGCAGAAAGATTTAATCAGTGTTTGTGAGAGTACATACAAGTTTTGCAATGACCTATGTATATGTCTGATATATTTATTTAAAGACATACAATTATTCCACAAGGAAAGGAACATTATGTCTTACCCAATCCAGTAAGTTATCAAATATGTGACAAAAAGTACTTTCATACATAACGACATATTTTTAAATAAAATAATTCCCAAAGGTCCAACACAACAAATTGATTATGAAATCTTAGCAGGTTATGAAATCTTAGCAGGTTATGAAATCTTAGCTGGTTATGAAATCTTAGCAGGTTATGAAATCTTAGCTGGTTATGAAATATTAGCAGGTTATGAAATATTAACAGGTTATGAAATCTTAGCTGGTTTAAATTTGTTAGATCTACTGTATGTTATTTACTTTTTAATTTGCATGCTGTTACATTCTACACTTTGCATATTGTCTGTGACATGTGCTTTCCAGCAGTCTGACAACAACTCTCTACTAAACATAATTTTAAAAAATGGCTAACTTAACATGTGAATGAAGTTGATATGAAGAAAATAAGTATGTACTTATAAAACACATTCTCAACGTGAAAGAAAATATATTACATATTATTTCATATAACCAATTGGCATGTCAATCTTGATGTGACTATATATTTCAGACTTTTGATTGGTTGGCATAATATATTTGGCTGAATTAAAAATAGTTTTAATCATAATTTTATTCAAACTTAAATTGGAAATGTTCTTTGGATGTTCAGGAATATTTCCACCACGTTTTGTTGAAAACAGTGGAGAGTAAATGTTTTTTTAAACAACCATTTTGTTTCTAGTAATGAATTTTCAGCATACAAGGAGATTGTTATTGTTTATTACAGTTAACTACAATTGTTTATCACGCTAGCTAGATAGAAAGCTAGATAGCCATATTTACCAATAACTGAGAATGAGTCATTGCTAAGGGACCAAATTTTGCCTAGCTTTTCATCATTCTACGTTGGTTAAACTAGCATACTGGATCGAATAATACTAATTTTTGCTGATGAAAAATATGTTTATTGATGTAAGAAATCTTCATTCTTGTAATGAAAAATCATGGTAAATGTTTTTCAACATAAGAAATCTACATTCCCAGAACGTAAAATTTCTACAAATCCATGTTTTAACATAATTAATTTTCGTTCCTGTCATGTAAAATTGTGGTAAAAATTGGTGTAAAAAACTTTCCTTCATAGCATGTAGGTAAAACATTTTTTTAACATAACAATCTTCATTTTTAGCATGTAAAATCATGGTAAAATCATGTCTTAACACAAGAAATCTTCGTTTGTGCCATGAGAAATCATAGTAAAACAGTTTTTATGGGCAGAAATGTTCCTTTGTAGCACATAAATCGCTGTAAAACCATTTGTAACATACAATTTCTTTGTTTTTGTATCATGTAAAATAGTAGTAAAACAGTTTTATCATAAGAAATCTTTATTCGTAGCACGCAAAATCGCAGTAAAACCATGTTTTAATGTAAGAATTATTCGTTTGTCCCATGTAAAATAGTGGCAAAACAGTTTTTTAACGTAAGAAATCTTCAGTCGTAATACATAAAATCACAGTAAAACCATGATTTAACATAAGAATTCTTCGTTCCTATATTGTAAAATCATGTTTTAATGTTTGTTTGTGTCAGCATGCGTGATGTTTTACCAGCAAACTACAATTTTGTAGCTTTCTAGAGTTGTCACGAGTATCCTTTAACAGCCATTACTATGACTTTCCAGTTTTACAATTTATCGTATAGTCACTACTACGATTTTCTTACTTTGGAATCCAAATTATACAGTAAACCATGTTTTCATGAACACCGTGTGTACAGTAAAATATAATTTCCTATTGTCCAAAAACATTTTTTCTGTTAACGTTTTTGTTATTTTAAGCAGGGAGCAAGGTGGGAGGATCCTTTTATCTTTTAAAATATGATCACCAGACTAAAATATGTAATTTCCATACTCCAATACTCCTGTTTAATGTATTGACACCAATCTCTATTTGTTAAGGTGCTGTGACAAATAATTTTATTTGACACAAGGGAATAAAATTATCCATTTTTATCTTTGTGCAATCATAAGTAAATGAAGGAAGATACATCACTTATTTAATGTCACATTACCCCCTGGGTAATGTAATGATGTTGCTATTTCCATTTAAGAAGTTTTTAAAATGACATTAGTGGGTAATCTTATCAGATTTTATTTACACAATTTTAGGTAACTAAAATTGCCTAAATAAACTAAAATTGCATAATTATGATGACGATGATTTACTGCACCCTGATTAAAAACAAAAAGTAGCACCACTCTGAAGTCTCCCGTGAAATTTATATTAATAATTTGTTTTATAAAACTGGTTAATGATGGATAAAATTTATAGACATATTTACTAGACATTTAAATCATACATGTACGCTCAAGTCTATATAATACATGTAAATTTTCAAACAATATTCTTGTAACATCTTTTGATCTATAAATACAAGTCATTTAAATTATTTACAGAAGGAAGAACTTTATTTTCACGATCAATTGCACGTCTTGGAGAATTTGCATGTGTGCAGGCATAAGGCCTTCGCATATAGCTATCTGAGTAACAGGTTTATTATCTAATATAAAATATCAGCAACAAATATATATAGGAAAAGTTTTTCGTAGCATACAGGAATCTGTTATGGATGAATGAATATGAATTAAATTTAAATTATAGGTAAACAAGCATGGCTATATATATTTATAAATTTTCTCTATGTGTTTTTGTATTTTTACAAAAACCGGTGGTGTGGAAACAATTCTGGACATGAAGGCAAATACAACAAAAGAGTGTTCCATACGTTTTGGCACTATTCCCCTTTTCCAATATATATAAACTGAACCAAAAGGCTCATTAACAGCAAATCAATGAGTATCCATCTACACTAACAGAAATTCTGTGTAATAAAAATAATAACCAAGTTTTATTTTTTGTAGTCTTTTCCATTTGTGAAATTTAATTCCTTCACAATATTCATAATGTATACAGTACATTCAAATAAATTTTACACAATGTTTTTTCTTGTGAAAACATACAATGGTATATTACAACATTGATGAAAGATTGACCTCCTTCTATAATTAATTTTGTGAAATATAATATATATTTTTAGAAATTGAATTATCCAAAATTAAAACATAATTATATTGAAACTGCAAAGTTAGAGACTAGCACCAAATTAGTATAATGACATATCAGAAAAGAAATAAAAACTGATTCACTTGGAAAAGTTAATAAAAAAGAAAAAGGAAGTTTTAGCAGCATTGAATATTATATAGAATATATTATCATAAAATTAGCACATTAATGAGATAGAGAACCAGCGATAAAAAACTACGAAAAAATTATGCAACAACTAAAGAAACTATTTGAATAATTCCTCCAACACAACACGGTATTGGCAGATATAGAGAGGAAACCAAAAATATGCTGGAATATATTCATGGATGTAAAGAAATATACAGAACTTATGATTTTTTGAAGTGCCATGGAGACTCTAAAGTAGTTGTGAGCAAAAGTTTTAGAATCCATGTTTGGAAGACTTTCAAAGATACTAGATAAAAAAGAAACAAGTCATACGATCTTCTCATTAGTGTATCTTATCATTTTGTTGAATTTGTATATATCATTCTCTCTCAAATGTAGCCACCAGCTTATGTTCAGATTTCAGCCAAATTGATCCATTTCTGTCTGCTATTGTTATTATTTTAACTCATATTAAAGGCAGCCAAGATATATGGCAATTTACCTGTTGTTAAGGTAGCTTATAAATCAGCCAGACAGAAAACTGAAAAAAAAAAAGAAGATAATTTGGCTGTTGTAATAAAACTAACGGCTTTTTCTGCAAATGGGAGAAAATAACCATTGTGTTAAAAAAACAATATTTATATATTTGGGCACTTTTGCATCACTTGTGGAACTCTATTTAAAAACTATTTCTACTTTTTCTCAGGATTGAAGACCAACTTCAGATGTTGGAACCAATTTTGCTAAAACTATCATTTCAATACCACATACAACATGGAAAATATACCATCACCAAAAAATCACCAAAAACTAAAATTACCAAGAGCTGTTTTCAAGTGCAGCATGAATATGTACACAGATGATACAGTTGCATACAATAGTATAGAAATCCTCAACAAAGAAATTGAAAAAGTAGCTTGCTGGATGAATGAAAATTGCTTTGCTCAAAACCTGAATTTGTTTTATACGGATCATCAAAGTAAGCAACTGAATTGCATTATCACAATCAACTCAATTTATGTACATGAAGTAACCAAATACAACTACCTGGAAAAACATACCAGTCTCCATTCTCATATCATGACTTGATTTAAATACAGTTTTATATCAAATTTTAAATACATTTTGGGGGACTTATTTCAGGTATCTAAGGTATAAGTAACAAAATTGTTGTTGTTAAGGTCAATGTTGTTGTTTTTGTGTTCATTAGTATTGTGCTGTTGTTTTTGTTTATATTTTTATAATATTACATCATTAATTGTGATTCATTTATAATCATTTTCAATAAAAACATTGAAATTATAGAAATATTTTCACAACAAACACTCAACGAACCAGGAAACACATATCAGCAAAAAAATTGAATCAACAATCTCTGAACAAAACCAGAGAAATGTGACACTGATAAGAACAAAAAATGCTTCCAGTATTTTGATGGAATGCTGTATTAGGTGATGGAATGCTGTATTAGGTATTAGTCAACCCATTAACCAATATAGTTAACATTTTATTTCAATTGAATATTTCCTGAAGAACAACAGACTGATTTCTGTGGACTTTGAAGCTACTCAATCATCTTGATATCATGAGCGCAATAGCGCTCGTGCGTAGCAGCACGCTCCTAAAAACACAGAGGCAAGTTTTTAATTGTGCATCTAGATTAGTCTATTCTACACTTTATTTCTTTAAAAAAATTCATAGTTCATTTTTAAAATAAGACCAGAGTTAGTAAATATTCCATTCATTGTCACCAGTTTTAAGAATAACATGCGTCACGGTAATTATCAATTATTGATTATTCTTTTGTTCATTAAATGGTAATTTGTAGTTCTCTCCAGTTCTCCAGCTTAAAAGTTAATTAATACTTATAATTTATTCTTATTATTTTTAGTAAACTTATAAGCTCAGTTTATTACACGAATTCATAGTACAATGCCATGACTCCATGTGAACAACTAGAGGGGAGGTCGGGGGG
>JANTOQ010392794.1:0-11991 GCA_027564595.1 Bythotiara depressa
GAAAGAAATAAAAATATATTTTCATGTATGTGAACATTGCTATTATAGGATCATCC
The DNA here is from genome assembly GCA_027564595.1 of Bythotiara depressa. Lineage (NCBI taxonomy): Eukaryota > Metazoa > Cnidaria > Hydrozoa > Anthoathecata > Bythotiaridae > Bythotiara > Bythotiara depressa. The sequence goes on from JANTOQ010392794.1 coordinate 57, forward strand.
ATTAAAGCAACCATTAAAAAAATTATTTTATATACATTATGTACATACAAATGAATAAACAATGCCGGGCGTGCAGCAAATTAAATTAATAAATTAATCTTCTCATAGAAAATCTATATATTTAAACGAGGAACCCGGGGTCTTATCAGCTTTTTACCAAATTTATTTTACCTTATATTTCTAATAATTAACCCCCTGGAAAAATCAAAACAGTAAAGAAATTATTAGTAGTGATTTAATTAATTTCAGGGGACAGTATGCATTAAAGGGTTAAGCATTATAATACTCTACATGTATATATATATATATATATATTCCTAATAATAATAATAATAGTAATAATACATAAAATTCCAGGTATTTATAAGATGTAACTGTACAAGGGTAGCATATGTAAAATGTTTTCACCAATGGATCTCCTGACATCCACTTGATTGTGAACCAAGCAAACAGATTTCCAGGGCATAAAGTCATTTCTGTGTAGTTGTGCAGAAAAAAAAGAATGCTCACATTATTTCTTCCAAGTCATTCTGACACCATATAAAGCTGTTCTGACACTATCCGTCCTCCTTATCGGTTTGGTGCATAATTCCATTTTAAGCAACATCTGCAGTCTTTACATGACACCTGGAGATCACTTCTAAAACAAAATTACAACAACATAAAATTCTTGAACTGATTAAATTATGACTGATGATTGAATGAATGAATGCAACAGTATATTTCAACACGGTAATAAAAGCATTAAAATTACAAGTTTGCTGCTATCTTTAAATTCGCTATGAAATTATTTTTATTTTCCAATAATTTGGATGAACATTGAAAATTTAGGGACATTTTTTGGAGCCCATGCTGATTATTTCCATCAAATTCATGAAAACATTTCCAGAGAGATATTCTAGAATTTGCTTTGTAAAATGATTGGAAATTCCAAAGATATTATATACCATCCTTGAATGAACAAAATACATTTGTATATTCTGCCAACCTACAAAAGTTAGGTTTAATTTTAAGAACAAAGTTAATAGAAAGACGAATGTTCCATTATAGGTTTATATGCAGTTAATAAAAAGCTTACTTACGTAAAATTTGATCAAAATGACAGACATCCATCCAAGCCCAGTAAAAAATAACAGCACACAAACTATTGGAATTTCCTGTAAATACATTTTGAAATTCAATCTTTGCGTGTATTGTCTGTACGATATGGAAGTCTATGAAATAGAGCAGTTTTTAAAACACTCGTATTTTACCATCAGTATCACATTCGCTTTTACAGGAAAAAAGTTATTCAACTTCATTTTCAGCATATTTAAGTTCGACATTTCATAAGAACATTTTCCCTTTATTACAACAGAAATAATATAAATGGAATCTCACTTTACACCCCCCAGTTTTTTTTCCACCTTTTCTTCTGATGCTATGATAACAAAAACCTTTGGCATTCGAATTCTCGTTCACATGATTGTGTTGATTTCCTCTAGCAAATGAATGAAAATAGCACGCTTCTTCGTAGAGCAAAAAGTTAGTTGTATGCAAAAGTAACCTGAGGGTGCTCTAGCCGTGCAGGTAGTAATAAGTCTAGGAATATATTACATAATTTATAATATATTATATTTTGTATTTTACAGTCCTTTGTTTAGAAAAATATCACCATAGATATGCTGTTAGTCATTAATTTGTTAGTGAAATAATAAGATGAGGTGACTCGATTCATACTCTTAGGCTCATGGAGGCAAAATAATATTTATAGTTTTTTTTAGGTAAATTTCTTTACAGCATCAGTGTGCAAGTTTTATTTTTCAAGCTTACCTCCTTCTACTTTAATTTCTTTGGAAAGTTTGATATCAATATCTTTAATGTACATCGATATATTTCAATACACATCAACATCTTTGAATGCATATCAATATCTATCAAGGTTCACAGAGATAATTAGCATCTTCAATGGACACATACATGTTTTGGCACAAGATTCTATGAAACATTACATCGAGACATTAAATGTTTCCACACGGTAAAACTGTGAGACATCTTGTGTCTCTGTAAGTGTTGTGAGTTACATATGTCTTGTGAGGACATAGTACTGACAGGCGTGGAGACATTACAATCTCTGCACGAGACAATATAGTATCTCGAGAAACGCGAACACACTTTAATGTCTCCTGGTGAGACATCTATGTCTTTCAGTGTAATGCATAACTACATACCTATGGCCTAAGTTCAAATTTCAATGAACAATGTGTTTGTATTTGCAGCTCTCCATCCGGGCAGATTAGTCGAGAATACTTTTGTTACAATAGCTACAATCAGTACACATAGACTTCGTTACAGTTACTAGCTACAATCAGTACACATAGACTTCGTTACAGTTACTACCTACAATCAGTACACATATACTTCATTACAGTTACTATTTCATTTATTTGTCATTTTGGTACTGTAGGCTTTTTAACAAAAACGATACTCTCTTTCTGAGTGGTTGGTTTTAAATGTAATTAAATACTGATGTATTAAAATAAAAACTAAGCACTTGGAAGGAATGTGTAAATGTATCAAGACTCAACTAAACAAAATCATTAAATTACATCAATGCTAACAAGTAGAAAGGGAGTAAAGGATAATTGAAATTTAATTTTATGAAGTCAGTGAAATTTTGATTTTGGCAGAGAGTTGTGATTTTTATTTGTAAGCATTTCTTTCATGTTTAAACTTTAGTTTATTTTGTAAACCTACTGCCATAGATGTTCAAAAGTTTATTATTCTTGTTTTGTTAGGTAAATATTTATTCTTTCATATTTTATATTTATAGATATTATTTACACTAAATAAACAGGACAAATCCTTTCCAAAGATATTTGATGCATCATATAAACTGGAAATTACTTACTTTTTCAAAATATATAATCGTATTCTCTTTTATTCTTTGTCTTTGTCAGGTTGATGAACGTCTAGTCGAAGAGTTGCATATATCATCTACTCCAGATAGTAATTTCACCAGTTATGTGGAAACCTATCGTTATCCAAAAGCTGGTTCTGTTAATGCAAAATCTACCTTGAGGATTGTTGAGTTTTGTGTTAAAAGTTCAACAAATGAGGTGCATTAATCATTGTCATATCAATCCATTTGTATATTTGTTTTTTATTTTATTTTTAGGTTACTGAATATGTTTTCCACATGAAATTAAAAGCTATTTTCTTCAGTTTTTGAGTTTGGTTCTGTGAGCATTTAAATTTAAGGGAATATGATTTGTAGTTACTGTTGAGAATTGGAAATAATCAGAAATAATTTTAGGTATTTTATTGGATTTTACTTTTAGTTTTTGGATGGTTCCATAGTTGAATATGAACTTCGTGTAGACTTAGTTGAACTTTTTCCATGGGTGGAATATATTGTTAGATGTGGATGGATGCCTGATGGAAAACAGTGAGTAAAAATAGTTTTGTTTTGTTATACTTTAAGTAGATTCATGTGTGATAAGAAGAAGCATTCATCAAAGAGTGACTCCTAATAATAAACAAAATAATTCACAATATTCATATCCATGGAAATATTACATAACATTTAATCACTTTCTTTGGTATAATATAGAAATAATAGTGATGTGAAGCCTATTGTGGCGTAACCAATTCTTTCCATGGCTTTTATAATTGAACGATCTAATGATATTCCTCTCAGATTCTGAGATCAAAACAATAGATTATGCTCATTCCTTTTGGTTTGAGTCTTTCCAGACCCTCTCTCGATTGAATTGTAAATGATTGATACAGATTTATTGACAGAGAGTTGTCATTATTTCACTAACATTTATTACTCTGATGAAATTAAAAAGGTTGCATGTGATCATTTGATATTTTATCTTTAGCATCTGGCTGCAAGTATTAAATCGGTCACAGAATCATCTAGCATTGCTACGTATACCATGTTCTGCTTTTCGACCCATCACATCAAATACAGTCTTGATGACAGAGAACTTTCGACAACATAAGATAGATGTACTACTGGAGGAAACATCAGATATCTGGATTAATGTAGGCCCTAATATATAACTCTACTATGTATATGTGTATGTATGTTATATATAGAACTTATTCAAATTTCTATGTATAAAGACAGTCAGACAGTCAGAAAAGATTATGAGCTGAATAAACCTTGTCCAATCAGAATCATTGAATTTTTTATTTTTTTTCTCGGTTGGAAACAAAAGTGTTAGAAATAATTAGCTGTGGTCATGGAAAATCTATTTTCTTAAGTATATATATATATATATAATCTGTATGATTGCTATAGAAACTGCCAATGTTACTATAATTCTACAAGTAATCATTTGTTTAAATAACAACTTCATCACAAGCAAATGTATATACATGGTTTTTTATCACCATCATTTTCTTCACCTTTTTTAATTTTACATTTTTCTAGATAGCTGATATTTTATATTTCCTGCCATCTGTGCGAAGTGACAGAACCTCTTTCATCTGGTTATCTGAACAAACATTCTTCAAACACTTGTATGAATACACTATAACCACGGAAACAGGAGATGGCTACTATGGTTCAAGTAATCCATTCCAAACATCAGAGAAAACAACATCATTCAGTGAATGTATTGTACGAAAGTGCCAAACATTACAGAAGAGGTGCCTAACATCTGGTGAATGGGAAATTGATGGAGAAAAGGTTTGTTGGTGGGAACTTACATACTCGAACAAAATTACAAAGGGTGCATTAAGTTGAAAAATGTGGATATTTTTTATTGTCTTGTTGATAAGATCAATCTATCGACAGAGACAAGAAGTTTACCTGAGCAAAAGAAGTGTCATTATTTATATAGATTTAAGTTTCAATGTTTAGTTTAAGTGAGTTTTTCTGAGTTCTTTCACATAATTACCAACCGCTCATCCCAGAGGGGAAAAAGGAATGAGAAAATTAGGATAGGGGTATATTGTGTGAAGAAAATCAGCTGATTGTAGGTGTAAAATATTTTCCTTTCCATTAGAAGCGTGAATAATCTTTTAAATGAAGTATGTCTGTTATCATTTGCTGTTAGCATTTCAAAGCCATCTTTCAACACTGTTTCCAATAATATGGCAAACTTCAATGTTCTCATACTCTAAATATTATGTAATAATAATAAATGCTGCAGCATGAGTTACTTATCGATAGATGTAAGCAATGACAGAGTACAAGACACAGAGCTTGTCTAAATTATCCCCCCCCTAAATTTTTTTTAGAAAAAATAGAAAGAAAGAGGAGCATACAGTATACTTATAATATTACTAATGTTAAAATAAAATTGATTTATTTTAGATATGGGTGGATAAAAAGAATGAACTCATTTACTTCATGGGAAGCAAAGATACACCTCTTGAAAAACATCTGTATGTCAAACAGTTTATCTCAAACTGTCAAACAGTTTATCTCCTTAAATATGTTTTATATTATTCTCATTTCATATCCCAATTTTAATGTTACTTAGTATGATTTTTAATCGTGTCTCCATATCGTATTCTTTTAATTCCTTGAATCTTTGTTATTTTATCTCCCTAATGTTTATTCCTATTTTGCCATACTTTCTTAAAACAAGAAAATAACCTTTCAATGGGTGATGCTGCTTCCAGTGAAGTAACCTTTTAGATGGAAGGTAAACAGGTACATTTATCTGGATAAGCGAGACTATCTTATATGTTTTGAAAAGTCCATGTTATTTTTATTCCATATTATTGGTTTATGTTCTTTACATATTGGAATACCTTGGATAATTTTTGTAAGCCAAACTCCACCCTCCACCACCTGTAACTACTTGTAAGTACGTTTTACATAAAAGATGTCAGAGGTTTTTCATGCAAAAGAGATTTTAGTATTTATGGCTTGCGATGTAATTTTTTTATTTGTTTTGTGAACTTTATTGTTTGTTATAGATATTGTGTTTCACTAACATTTCCATCTGCACAATCTGTTCAACGATTGACTAAACTTGGTTACTCACATTCCGTGACCCTTAGCCAGGTTTGTTACATGCATTATTTAGTAATTCCATGCAATTGAATAATAAACTTTGTTTTATTTGCCTTATCTCTCATGATACATACTGTATGTATTAAGAAAAGTTAATAAAGTTATAGCAAGTAAATATTATTTATAGCAAAACAATAAATTATTTTCAGTAATTTTTTAATCTCATGAAAACTGTTTGTGATTTAATGAACAATTAATTTTATTGCTTTTAAATTTATTTTTTTACTTGTGGTAGAAGCCAGCACCATTTAGACTAGTCCATCTGATCTTTAAGCACTTCTTTGGCCCTATTTACACTAGACCTAATATTAACTCAAACCACAGTTGTTGTTTACCACAAAATATTTATTTTACAAACATGCAATAGAAATCTCAAACCAGTTTGGGTTCATATCAGGTCTCATATTAGCAGGTCCTTACATGACTGGTCTGAGGTTTTCATATCAGGTCTCATATTAGCAGGTCCTTACATGACTGGTCTGAGGTTTTCATATCAGGTCTCATATTAGCAGGTCCTTACATGACTGGTCTGAGGTTTTCATATCGGGTCTCATATTAGCAGGACCTTACATGACTGGTCTGAGGTTTTCATATCAGGTCTCATATTAGCAGGACCTTACATACTGGTCTGGGGTTTTCATATCGGGTCTCATGTTAGCAGGCCCTTACATGACTGGTCTGAGGTTGTAGTAAGTTTACCACATGGTTGGTACTTGCAAATGTTTTTCTGTTTTAGGACTGCTCCCATGCTGTTGTAGTCTCATCATCAGTTTCTTCTTTTGCTCAAGTCAACTTATGCAAAATTCTACAAAATACAACTCGACATACAGGGAAAATATCTTTACATGGTATTGGTTGGTTGGACCCACCAAGAGGTATTATCCATAGAAACATGCTTGTTGCCATTAGTAACAATAAAATAACTAGAATGATGATGGTGGAATCACCAAATAGTGACTGTCTTAGAATAATGATGGTGGAATCACCAAATAGTGACTGTCTTAGAATAATGATGGTGGAATCACCAAATAGTGACTGCCTTAGAATAATGATGGTGGAATCATCAAATAGTGACTGTCTTAGAATGATGATGGTGGAATCACCAAATAGTGACTGTCTTAGGAACGTTGATAGTTAGGTACTGATGTCACTCCACATATTTAGCAGGTTTGAATAAGGAGGGACACCTCACTTACCTCTGAATTGGGTCATTTTGAAATAAATACATTTTCTAAGGTTTAAAAAAAAAACATGTTGTACACAATCCTTCCTGTCAACACCTATCTATATCTCATTTTCTCATTTTCTGGTCACCTGAAGAGAAAGGGACTAAGTACGAATAGAACCTAAAACACATTCCAAGTATTTCATCCATGAATATATAAATAATGGATATATTATATAATTATATGTTATATTATATATTATTACTCTATCATTGTCTCTTATATTCACTTCTTTGTTTGATTTATCTTTAAGATTTACCAAGTAATTATGTACCACCAGAAATATTCAGCTATACAAATTCACAAGGTAAATAATGTTTGTTGATGATGCTGGTCTAGAAATATTTACGAGTGATGACAGTTTACTAGTTCTATGTAATTATTTATTCGTTGATGGCTCTGCTAAAGTATCGTTTAGTGGTGATGTCACATATTTCTAGTTAACAAATTAAAAAATGGTCTGCTACAACTAATGCAATTACAAAGTTGATAAAAATAAAATCTTTTTTTTTCATTTTGGTTACATGTTTTGGAAAAGTCACTTTCTATTATCAGACTATATGTTTTTATTAAGTTTGTAATAGCAAATTAACATTGTATTAAAATCTTAAAATCTTGCATGATTCCCATTAAGCGGAATTTTCCGGCCGGGCAACATTTCCTACAATATGATGGTTGTTTTTAAAAGTTGAGCAGAAAAGTAGAATTATTTTCACTTTTTTTAAAGTCACACGAACAAGAACAATGAAAATCATACTCGCACGGAAAATTCCGCTTAATGGAAATCAGGCTTAAATGTTATGTACACATGCAATGATGTATTTTTGTGTCCGTTTATAACAATGTGAGTGTTATTAGCAGCATTCATGGACAATTTACATGCATGTACCAATACATCTCAGAATACCTATAAGTGTGTTAATATTATTTCTTATTATAACTTCTGTAAGTATTCACCACACACATTTAAGGTATATGTCTTCATCATTTCGATTTAAGGTTTATGTCTTCATCACTTCCATCTAATTGGTAACATTGACCTTTTGTATAAAATATAACTAACGATATATCGTATCTTATTTTGTATATTTATGTAGGAATAGAAATTTACGGAATGCTGTTTAAACCTACAAATTGTGTTGCTGATGTTAAATACCCAACAATGCTCTACGTATATGGAGGACCAGGTGTCCAGGTGAGTCATAAGCACGTCACAATATCCTTCTAGATGAAATTTTTTTGCAAAGCATTACCAAAACAAATTATTCACAATTAAGTACTTAGGTACTCCCAAGATATGTAAAAAGCAATCACATAATGGAGGCTGTGTTTCATTTTAATTGAATTTTGATGCTACATGATTGGTTTGGTTATGAAAAAATGTATAGATAAGGAAATATTCCATTGGTTGGTTACATTACACAGCAGTGTCTTCCTTTTGCAATAAAGAAAATCTTATTTAGCATCAAAATGGCATTTACATCACTTTAAATCAACCTTGATGGTTTGTTTACATTTACCTCTGAAGTAAATCACATTTGATGGCAACGCTTCACTCAACTGAAACACACTGTTATATAAAGAAATGAGAACATATATCTATAGGTTGAATGTAGGAAAGAATACTCTTTGTAGGAAGAAGTTTTGTATATTTGATAAATTATAACCCCTGTTCCTTTACCAAGCCTACAATTATGGACATAAATATAAGGTGCCAGATTAACCAAAATGAGTTCACCACATGTATTCTTTGAGTAATACAGATATAAAGAACTTGTGAGTTAAAAATTTTCAGATTACTTTTTCATTTTTACCAACGACTTAAGATGTTGAGATCTTAGTTACTTTGGTAAATAAGTAACTGTGGTTGTACCCCACAGCTGGACAGGGTGGGCGACTCCCTAGTTTCCTAATTGGTGCATTTGTGTCCTTTGTGACGTCATAAAACAATGAAAACTGAAATATGTACAATTTTCCGCGTTTTTCTTTAGAAAATATTGGTATTTGCGTTTATACCAAGTTTCCACGTAACAATTACAGTCGTTCTTGTTTTTTTTGTGCACATTTGAATAAAAGTGGCAAAATATGAACGGTGTCAAAAACACTATGAGTTTCATTGATTTTGTCCATGATTGTAGTCTTAGATTGCAAATCATCCAGTATATATGTATATAGTATGTAAGTTGCAAGTAGATATAGTAATCAAATGCCATGTAACAATTTGTGTGCTGAGTCAGGGAATGCTACACTAAAACTGTTCACAATATAAATATAATCTGAAATAGTAAACCTGTTTAGAAGAAAACAAAATTGTAATATAAAAATACAGTACAAAGGAAACCCATTGTCTCAAAACTCTCTACAACGGAGAGTGTTATTATTGTATCATTATCTTACAGCTTGTGTCCAACTCACAACGGTCAGTGAGGCGTCTCAACCTTTATGCTTTGCCATCACTTGGTTATGCAGTTGTTATGCTGGATATTATGGGGTCAAGTAACAGAGGCATTAAATTTGAGGCGGCACTTCAAAACAATATGGTAACATTTCTCTTTCCTTATGGATGGTCCTAGTTTTATTATGTATGTACTTCAAATAGAATTCCAATAGAAGAAAAGATCAGCAGTTTTATCTAGGTTATTATTCTGAAAGCTCTTGTTATACGCAAGTTTATTTGTTGTTGCTGCTATCACCAGTATGATTGATTGAGTGTGTGCATTCCTGTTGTTATAACAGTATTTATTATTACTGTTGTTATTGTTATTGGTGTTGTTGTTGTAATTCGAATTTGGTTGTGTTTTATGGACTTTGGTTGTGTTTTATGGACTTTGGTTTTGTTTTATTATATTTAATTGTTATTTTGTTGCTACCATATTTATATTTGAATCTAGGGTAGGGTAGAAATCGATCAACAAATTGAAGGTTTATACTACATAGCTAATAAGTCTGGCATTATTGATGTGAACCGGATTGTCATTCATGGCTGGTCTTATGGTGAGTTAACCATTTGACAAAATATTACTCTGTACTTTTCACTTAACTTTTGTAATTATATCCTTCGGCTGTAAAATGAGATGCCCACTACCGAATATAACGAATTGTGTCATTTTCACTAAAATGAAATTAAAGAAAAGAAATAAAGAAGAAAAGGAAAAATTATTAGAAATATACCTCACTTTTGTGTATCTAATATAGTATCACAGTTGTAATGAAAGAAATGCAATGTCATAATAGTATATGCAAAGATTTTCATCTTGTAGATGTTCACTTTTTGGTTAGGTTTGTATTCCAAAAATTACTGACGTCAGCATAAAAATTCATATCACCAGCTTGCTGGAAATACAGTCGTTTATAGTAGTAGTAGGCCTGTAGTAATTTTAATGTTACATTTAGCCACATATTTGTAAAAATTAGATATTTATATGAAGAGCATATGACTATATATTGTGTTCATTTATTCGTACAATATCTTATTAAGTTGAATATACATTTGTAACAACAATTTTCTTATAACTTGTTCTTAATTTTTGTCTAGAATTTGTATGTTTTTATCTAAGCGAGTTCACAGCATTTCTTTTACCTGTTTAATTGATCTTTTAATCTCTGTGAAGGAGAGTATAAGTATAAAATAAACTAGTAAAAAAATACATTTGTTAATATTTAGGTGGTTATCTTGCTCTTATGGGTTTGTCACAAAGACCAGACGTGTTCAAGGTATAGTTCAAATTAGAGGCTTTTAGGAAATGACCTCAAACAGGGTTGCCACGACTCCTCAAAGCTCCTGAAAGTTTCTCAAATTTTGCTGTATTTTGCAAAGGTCTCATAAAATCTTCTCAAAAAGATTTTCTTATAAAACTCATGAATAAATAGATTTGTATTCTAACGATTAATTTCCATGTCTCTATTTTATTGAAAAACCAATTTAAAACATCCTTTTTGTGATGCACAGGATGGACCAGGTTATAGTGTTTTGTATCAACTCGTAGTAGATTAATTTTAATGATGCAATGAAAATTTAGAGGTGAGTTTGTTTGTTTTGCATGAAATCTCCATAAAAATTGCTCTGTAAGCTCCTCAAATTTCTGTACCATAAAATAGAGGTAACCAAATATTCGTGCAATTCACTTGATTGTTTTCAATCATAGAATTCTTTAAGAGAAATGAATTTATGTATCATTTTAAAAGGAAAGAGAGAAAAGCATATTAAGTATATATGACATTTTTATGGAAATCCCTGGAAGAAACGTTTGATATCCTCCTGTTTAGGTATTTGGGTTTCATCCATCTTTGTTTTTAGGTTGCTATAGCAGGTGCGCCAGTGTCCTGTTGGGAACTCTATGATACTGGTTACACTGAACGTTATATGAATCTACCATCAGCTAACAAAGAAGCATATAGAAGAGGATCTGTCTTGAAGTTTGCAAAACTATTTCCTAGCGAGTATGTCTCTTTCTTATTTCGTAATATTGTAGGATTATTGGCTGAAGTTATTTTATGGACTGTGATGGAGTGCTCATGATGTTAGGAATTATATTATAGTGGAGAGAATGTTTCTATTATTAGGGAAGTAATAGTCCACTGCCACAGGTATACAAGTAACTCTTATGCTTATTAGCTAATCACAAATAGTCCACTGCCACAGGTATACAAGTAATTCTTATGCTTATTAGCTAATCACAAATAGTCCACT
>JANTOQ010393016.1:0-11990 GCA_027564595.1 Bythotiara depressa
GTGTTAATTTAATGGCAATTGTTTATTTCTAAGAGACAATTGTTTAGCAGATGTTAGACTTTCTTACATTAGAAATTTCCTCGTCCCCATAGCTTTTTTTCGTTCATAGCAAAAAGGAAAAGAAGCTCTGGATACGAGGGTAATTAGAAATAGATTGTATGATCCAAAATGCTTAAGCTTGGCGTGGCCAGGTCCTATGTACGCTATCCGCCATTTTATCGTTGCTGTTCATAAATCAAGCATCATAAATACAAAACATATTTTGTAAGTACTTTTATTAAATAGTTATCTCCAAGCTGATCAATAACGGCAACGACTAGCGTTGCAACATTTTCTTAAAAATAATTAATATATGCAGTTTTCGTCGTAAAAGTGAAGTTGTTCGTTTAGAAAAAAATCTTATAAAAACTTTTTTAGGCATGTTATATTAATTAATTTCAAAAGCAAATCCAAAAAAGTTCAATTTTCGAGTTGAAGACCAGGGTCATTAAATTATATTTTCGCTACAGGGTCCCGGGTCTCGTATCCCAGGTCTCGGTCTCGGATCTCGACATAGGGTCCCGGGTCTCACTTTGCGGATATGCCGCTTTGGAATCCTCGGTTGTGTAGGATATTTCTCACCTGTATGTTTCCCTGCTTCGTCGTTGAAAATCTTCCACGTCAAAACATAGTCATATGACTATGGTCAAAACAGCGGATTTTTCGTCGCATCTTATACGCCTAATGTACTGTAGTAGATTATGATTTTAAGAAAAATTAAAGTCAAATCTTCCTGCTTTAAGTGATCAGGGTGATAGAAATCTGCCATTTTCAATGTTTAGTTTTCGCTTAACTAAAAAATTTAATATTTTACGTGGTCATCGTAGAATCTCAGAGAGGTTAAGCAACCGTGATTCTACAAAGATTTCACGTAGTACAGGAGCTCTGGAATCCTCGGTTGTGCGTAGGATATATCTCACCTGTATGTTTCCCTGCTTCGTCGTAGAAAATCTACAACGTAAAAACAGCGGATTTCTCGTCGCAGATACGTCGAATGTACTGTAGTTGGTTATGATTTTAAGAATCATTAAAGTCAAATCTTCCTGCGTGGGTGATAGAAATCTGCCATTTTGAATGTTTTGTTTTGCTTACAAATTTGGTAGCCGAATTTCTACTACGACCATGTTGGAATCTTTTACGTCGTAGTCGTAGAATCTCGGTTGCTTAATCTCTACCTATGTACAAACTACATAACCATGGACAAAATATATTAGCACGTACAATAAAAAACATGCTGGGGTGGAAAGAGGGAAATATTTTGTCCATTATTGTAGTTAGGGGAAACCGGGTGAAATATTCTCAACCAAGCGAAAATATACCCTTCCGCGTTTCAACCTCTCATTTGTCCGAGATGTAGACGTAATTTTGACAGAATGAGTACTATAGTCCGTTGAAATAATTTGAGTTTTTTAAATTGCTTTTGCTGCAGCCATTAAGGTATTTCTTCTAAAATAATTTATGGGCGGATGAAGTAAACACAATTTATAAATCAAATAAAAAGTTTTGAGCAGTTCGAATTTTTTGTTTGCATTTTGGAGACATGCACCTATCGCGCATTAAGAGGCTACCATTTAAATAGTTTTTTGTCTCTGCAACATTAAAACCAACAGCAGAATTGAATTCCTCACCGAAAAATAAGCCACCGCAGCATGCAAAGTATCAAAAGCATATATGTGCATATGAAATTGAATCTATACGGTCCTTCATGTGGCAACCGCTTCCCATCACTTTCCCCCAAAGTTTACCTTAAAATAAGATTTCCGTATTTTAATCTACAATTTTTTATACAAAATAATTCTAGATAATACAATGCTACTTTTCCTAGAAAAGTAAGCCGCACATTGTTACTTAAGAATATAATTCCACCTCTTTACCTAATAGATTCTGAGCATATGTTGTAACACAATTCCTAGAGGATAAGCGCGCCACTACAGCCAATTGAAAAGAAACTATATTGTAAGGTTGTCAGCCGCCAGAAATAATCTGGAAAAAAAAAACTGTTCTATATTCTGAACCAGTAAGCCATTTTCGTTCGTTTCTTTTGCATGTGAAAATTCAGTTCTTTCTCCCAATTTCCTAATTTAAATTATTTTTTTCCACCATAAAATGTCACAAAACAGAGGGTTATTTCTGACCACGTTCAATTACCTTTTCACAAATATTCACATATGTTTTCTACTCCAAATATTATAAACAACCGCCATACCTTCCCCCCTTTTTGATAGGAGGAAAATGTCCCACGAATGAAGTTATATTTTAAAAACTTTACTGTTGTCTTGGTGAATACTGGTTGAGTTCGGAAATTCGATTTATTATTGCGAAGACATTTAATTTCTGGTGTTCCAAATCAGACATGCAAGTTAGAGAAACTTTCGCCTGTAAGTAACAGAGAAAAGGGCCACGAAAAAACAGGAAACTCGTGTCGATATTACTTTTTCAATGGAGCAAACGAGTTACAACTCTACATTTGGCTATGCAATTCTTGGAGCTGTCCTTGAATTTGATTTAAAGTTTTCGCCTTATGAGCTCCTCGATTAGGATCAAAGTATTTTGTTATATCTTCTTCTGTTTGCTCGCTGTCCTCTTTCAACCTTCTTGAAATCGCTTCTTGGGAAGGTGTTGCAACAATGATGGGTCGATCACCGCATTCTCCTCTGTATTCTACTACGTATTTTCCAGTTCGTTCGGCAAGCTCTTGATGAGTTTCCTTAAGAAGACATAGTAAATTTTATAAGTACACAATTATGCTGGCTGGTGTCTGACTAATAAAATTCCACATCATTTCTTATTCTTTTTTTAAAAGTAACAAAGATTTGTCAAGTCTATTAAGTCACGATTTCACGCGATAAGGTATATTAAGTTGCGAATTCGTGCGTTAAGATGTATTTTCTACTTAGCAGAACCTTAAAAATAAAAAATGGCAGATACAAGCCATCGTACCACAACGATAGATTATCTTTCCTCGTAAGCAAAGGGCCGTGATACAAGATAATATCGTAACATTATTTTGTTGGTCAAGTTTGTCGGCTGTCTGTCGTAATAGTATCCATAATCCGCTATTTCCAGTTGAGGAAAAGCGGTCAAATCTGCACGAAACTTAATTGTTCCCACTACTCATTTTCTTAACTACAACTAGCTCTAGATGATATTAGATCTCTTTATCATTTACAGAAGCGAAAATATCGATACTGGCATAAATACAGGCTTGAACGTAGAGTTTCTCCCGATAGATATTTGCCGACGTTGCCGGCACCGACAAATTTGACCAAGATAATTACTCGCTTTCACGGCATTTCGCCAATTTTCAATCATTTAAAACTACTTCCCGGACACATTTACCTAAACTCACATACAAAGTCAAATAAATCAATAAATCAATTTCCTCCTAAGTAACATTTATTGTTTTAGTGAGATCTGAATTGATTGATTGATTGATTGATTAAAGACAAACTTCGAAGGTGTTTGTAAAATTATTATTATTATTATTTACTTACTTATTCTCGATATAATAACAAAGAATACATAGTTTCTAGTAAACAGCTAATTAAAATCGAGCTAAAAATATTTTAAAATAATATATACATATAATATATAAATAAGTATATAAATAATATATAGAAATATAACATTCGTTTTCCACACTATATTTCAAGAGCAAATGCGACAGTGACTGCCTTTCCCATCTCACTGTTTAATTGTTGTTTTAAAAGAAGCAAGCGTTTTGAGGTCTTTAAACTTATTTGGAAGTTTGTTCCAAATCACAGCAGCACGAAAATATATAGATATAGATTGGTAACCGTTATTAACAGACTTCACGCTGGGTATTAATAATCGTTGTTTGATGCGAAGATTATACCTTTCTGTCACTAGGTTAAATATATCTGACATGAAAATTGGACCGAGACAATTTACAAACGTGTATACTTCAATCATTAATGCCTGGAGATTTTTGGTTTGTACAATTACACCTTTGCTTCTACGTAAGAGATTTTTGGTTTGTACAGTTACACGTTTGCTTCTACGTAAGAGATTTTTGGTTTGTACAATTACACCTTTGCTTGTACGTAAGAGAGAAGAATATTGTTCTAAGTGTTCTTCTGTGGATTTTATTTATTCTGGCATTGTCAAATTTACTAGAAAACATCCAGATTAGTGGGGAATAATTAAACTGGGACATAACAAAAGTTGAGGCAAGTGATGCTGCTTTATCATCAGAGATAAAACAACGTAGACGTTTTAATGCGGCTAACCTGTTTCCAGCCTTTTTAGTTACGGTCAACTTTCATCCCCAGAAGCTCAACCGAATTTTCAATCCTAAGACTGATATTATTAATCTTGAAAGTCGTTGGAAAAGTAACATGTTTGCTTTAAAACATTACGTGATATCTTTCCTGGTTCATTTTCATTCAATTTGAGGAAAACCATTTGATTTGCGTTTTTTATGTCCTTATCTAAAATAAGTTTTATAGATTCAAAAGTAATTCCACAGGCTGATAAAGTGTTATCTATCATCCACATTATTACATACATCGGTATATTCAAGGAATAATATATAAGATCATTTATAAATATATTGAAAAGAATGGTACCTAGTATAGAGCTTGAGGAACACCTGAGAGGATTTCCTGCCATTCACTAAAAATTGATTTAATTTGACTCTCTGTTTTCAACCTCTCAGATAACTTAAGACGATTTGCAGAGATTCTTTATTGAAACCAAAAACAGCCAGCTTAGCAATTAAAATTTTGTGATCAATTAGATAAAATGCTTGTTATAGATCAATTAAAATTGCGCCTGTGATTCCCTTTTTATCCAGGCAAAATCGCCATTTTTCAAGATATCTGAGTAATGAGTGTTGGTAGCTACAACTGTTTTATAGCCACCATGTAAAGGCGATTTTTGAAATTTATTTTGGAAATAATTGTTTTTTTGGTTTAGCATTATACGCTCAAAGATTTTGGAAATCACAAGTTGAATACTGATTTGCATGTGGTTATTTTTACTTAGGCAATCACCAGATTTAGGAACTGGAACCACATTTGCACATTTCAAACCATTTATCATAAAAGGAACTGACAAAACTCATACCTGCATTTGTAGTCCTTGGAACGTGGTCCTAACAACAGTTAGTGGTGTTGTTCGACCAACAATCTTACAACGAATATTCTCGATACCGGCAAGTTCTGCAATAGCTCGAACAATACGCTGACAGCGTCTACCATGACCTAAAAACAATAACACAATATTTCATAAACAAATTAATTAATACATGTAATTCGATCTCCGATAATTCAAAATGTCCATTAATTCCAATAACTTTTTTGGTCCCGTTGAAAGTTTCAGAAGCTTATAAACGTATAAGAGAGTACGTCTTTAAGCATGAAACGACCGTGATATATATATTAACAATTCGTTACTATCTCGTCAAATTATCATGTGCGCATTGGAACTTAATTAAAGAATTCCATATTCGGTAACAATAACATACCAGAATATGCCACTTGTTAATAACACCTTTTATAGCCATTTAAATTCCTAAAGCTAGTTTACTCTCAGTAAATACACCTGTCCAGAAATCACGTCATCAAAAATTACAAATCAGTTACATTTTATTTTTTAGAAAAAATGGATTTCATATTCGAATTCACCGATAAAGATTATATAAACCTAAAACGTTTTAACATCAAAGTGTAATTATTACAGAAATCAGTTCTTTTCTCGCGAAAACAAGGCTCTGATTGCATGTACTTAAATTTAAGAAAGTGTTAACTGTACTCATAGATAGTTGTAAATCATTAAATAAATTCGATAGAACAAACAACTTTACAACAGCTGTTTCATACTTCAAAATAGTATTTGTAAACTTCTAAAGTTCCTTATGAGATGTCTTATACAAAGACTTGAAATCCTGTAAACCGAAAAATCAGAATAATAATAGACATTTCCTGAATTCACGTTGGCTGATGTCGTACTATTTTTTCTTCGGAATTCCGTGAAAAACGGATTTCAAACTGGACTTCGAAGTTAACTATATCTAGTTAAATTTTGAAAATAAAATTATATGTTTTAATCGTACACGTTATCATAGCAAAAATAACTTTTTATTTGACGCTGAGATTTTAGTAAATTTTCGGTACATTTGGTATATTGTTAGCCGATAACTTCAAATCATAAAAAACCATCAAATATGTAGAATCACATTGAAAATAATTCCACGTCGCTTACCTGGTACTTTTCGTTCAAAATTAATTTGTGTGCTCTTGACTTTACTTCGCAGGTTGTGATAAACTGAAAAATTATGTAATAAATACAAAACATGAAGAAACGTATAAAAAAAGAAAAAACATAATAACTTGTGGTTATAAACGTTACAAAATCCCCTTTCAATCTCTATAATAAATTTAGACTATGCACTTTATATTATTTTCCATTACTGGAAATCAATTCTATCCGATATACCAGCCCACAGAATTAAGAGAAATTCACATCGGCATTTAGTTGCGAAACGTGTCAGTGTTTGCATAGGCAAACCCAAAATAGAAATGTAGCATTTTGAGTTGTTGTGCATAATATTTAGGGGTTCTCGGTGGCCTCGGTGGCATATCATTTTAGAAAGATGCGTCGGTATTTTACACATCAATGTTGACAGCAGATCAAAACATGAATACCTTTCTGTGATACCCTTTCCTTCCCCAATTTCTTGAACTAGTACTAAAATCAAGTAAGTCTGAGATGGAAATCAGATTACTGTCATGTCATTGACTAGTCACCCACAGATTTCAGAAGCAGCCAACAGAGGTGTTCTAGGAAAACAGGTGTTCTAAAATGCCAGGAAGGACTTTTTTAGTAGAATTTTATAAAGTTGTCGATGTCTTCTAGAACACCTCAATTTCCCAGGAAGACGTTTTTATTTTCCTAGAACACCTAAATTTGCCAGGAACAACTCCTTTTTTCTTTAGAACACCTCAATCTACCAGGAACTAATTCATTTTTTCAAGCGCAAAAAATATTTTTTCTTAGAACAGCTCAATTTGCCAGGAACAAAATTATTTCTTCCTAGAAACACCTCATTTTGCCAGGAACCAAAATTTTTCTTCCTAGAACACCTCTTTTTGGCAGAAGAGGGAAAATAATTTCTTAGAACAGCTCAATTTTCCAGGAGAGGAAAAAATTGTTCCTAGAACACCTCAATTTGCCAGGAACATTAAATTGAGTATTTTGTTAGAACACCTCCATTTGCCAAAGGAAGAATACCCCTCTAGAACACCTCTATTGGCTGCTTTCGAGATATCTCCGATATGTGATAAACAGAATACTAAATGCATAGTGTCATTGGTCATTTCTTTGCTAATTTGCTTTTTCCAGGGGGTTAACTATTGGAAATATATTGCAAAATAAATTTAGGAAAAGCTTATAAGACCCCCTGGTTGCTCATAAAATTATAAAGGTCTTCAATGGGAAGTTTAATATAACCAGGAGGGTTAAAAAAAGCAAATCATTATAGACAACAACACGACAAACTGAATAAAACATAACACATAATTTCACATTCATGTTTCTTGGTCACTGTATAAAATAAATAACCTATCTATTTAATGCATGTTGCCCCCGGAATTAAATCAAAACATTAGTAATTTCATTGCTGCTTTGCTTTTTCCAGGGGTTTGCAACATATGTCACTCACTTGTTTTATCGTCACATACAGGTACATAATGAAGGTAATTAACTGCTTTGTTTCTGGCCTAAAAACGAAATAGTTATTCCATCTATTAATTGTTTTTTTTGGGAAAGAAGATTAATGATTGGGCAGGGAATACAGGGAAATGCTGGTAAAATAATATATACATACACACAGGCATGAAACTACAAATTTGTGCCATCACATAATTTACTGTTTTTTGGTACTTCACACTAAGTTAAACATATTTATATCAGTTGCACTTCCTTTCAGTACTTCAATATAATAAAACTCGTCTCTACTAAGAATTAAAATTGAAATGTATCAATCTTATCAGTTTCTGTTTGTTGTGAAAAAAGTGATAATACAAACAAAACATGCACCTTTCTAATAGCAGCCGATGCAAATGAAGCCTTTGCGATGGCCCAACCTGCCGAGATAAGACATGATATTGTACAATGCGAACAAAACAAAATCAGTACATAAATAAATTGCTACAAGTGGGCAGTAATTGAAATAAATGGATGCATACCCTGTAGAAACTGAATTGCAAAAAATGTAACTAAAATAGTTGTTATGACGAAGTATGTTGCCAAAATTTACCATGAATGTGCACAAAAAATTATTTTCAAGATTTCCCAAACACATTCTAATTCTGTATGTGTAAAATAATTACCAATTGATCCTCTTTTATTACCCACTACAACTAGTGCGCTTGTTCTCTTTCTTTTACCAGATGCACGTGTCACAGACACTTTTTTGACCTAAAATAAGAAGGTTTAATTATTGTCACTTGGGCAAGGCTGCAACAGATGATACAGTCATAGAAACATAAACAAGTATAAAATTAACCCAACATAAAAATAACTCTTTATTGTAGTTATAATAATATGTGATATATCAGTATATCTGTTGCTAGTATATAACATACAGTAATAACAATATCTGTACACACATTAAATATAATTATGGTTGCCATTTGGTAATTTACCATGAAAACTATATAATGAACTACAGTATTCCTTAGCCATCCGGATTTCCTTTTTAGTACAAGTAAATATTATCTTGAAGAAAAATACTAAATAAAGAGTCACAAAGAAACATCCTTATATGCAAATCCAATTAAAGGAATATCCTACAAAGTCATGGTTGTACCAGAAATGTTTTCTTGATTATAGGATAAATACTGCCAATGATGTCCAGCATAATCTTCGCCATATTGTGATATTATGTTGTGTTGTTTACATTACTTTAATATGTGTTTGTTCTTTAGATCAGATTAAACCAAGACTTAAAAATATATTTACATTGCAAAAAAATCAAGTAATCGTATACAGGCTTATCTTAAACTAATGACGTTTACAATAAAAAGGTATAGTTCCGTACCTCAATTACGATGGAATCAAAGTCTTGAACCACATCTATATGAGGAAATATACAAAATACAGTTATTTGGTACCTCCTGGATACCCTTCTGTATTTTCATTCCTAAAGGAACACAAAAAATACCACTAATTTACCTAAAAACAAAAGGAATTTTCTTAGGAATTTAATTTTCCAATTTGAAAGTTACATTTTGTAATTAAATTTCATGAAATGGTTTGAATATTACAATTTAATTATCTTTTACATAAAGAACTACATATTCTAGTTATTCTTGCTTTATCGCCCATGTTTCTGTGTAGCTGTAAATCAATACTGTCCAATGATACTTAAATACAAGCCAGAAACTCTATTAATATGTCTGATAGGAAATGTTTGCAGAAATTTTAGTTTTTCTTCCTCTTTAAAGATAATCCTTTTACATAAGGAAAACTTTGCTTTGTCAGCAGCAGCGGTTTTCGTTAGTAACATAACAACAAACAAACAAAGGGGAGATTGGTCTATTTATCTACGATGATTCACTTTAAAATTAATAGTAATATATCGAATTGACAAACAAATCTACTGTACCTCCGTTGGCTAACTGTGGTGCCCCAGCATGTCTGCCAGGCCATGTGGTACCACTCCACCCACGCTGTGTAGCATCCATATGACGTGCACTCCTCCTCTGACTCTCCATATCATCTTTGTCATTACGAAATGATACGTCTGGTTTTCTTCTTTCTTCATTCTTAACGTTTATTGGTTCATTTAGACCTGGCCATTTCATATTAGCGCTACCTGAACGTAATGCATGAAGTGTTGTTAAAATTTCTCAAGAGGCTAAAAGTAATACACATATAGTTACTAGGTAAATCATGGTTTTGTTTAAATATGAGTATGAGAAATGAGTAAATAAATTAAAACAAATGAAAGAATAAATAAATTAAAGTTTACTTTTGTAACTCACATGTGCAAGACAAGTATGAACCTCAATCACTATCACAAACATGTATCCATAATGGTTATGATAATTATCCTTCATGAAGTAGTAGTATTTCAGTTTTACCACGAAGAACAATAAAACTTACTATTTTAAAAGCAAATTCGTTTTCTCACTCAACTTTCTGCCATTAAGAAGCAGCCATATTAGTTGTAAGTGTATTTTGAAGGCAAAGCTGATATAACACAAATTACAGAATACTGTACATCGTATTTACTTACAAATTAATTGACAAAAACTTTTTCTTCAAGACTAACCTGTAGTTATCAACACAGGCCCTAATCTAGCCCCCCAAAGGGTCTAACTTTCCGATGGTGCCCCTTTTAATTTCTCAGAAACAAATGCCCTTTTTGGTAAATATGTTTATATTTGAAGCATATATTTTCAGGAAGTGTGACCACAAAAGTACCCTTTTTCTCTTCTACATGACCCTGTACTATGATTCTAAATTATCCCCTAAAACAGACAAAATTAAAAAATATATATAACGTGTTTATTTACATTCTGAAATTGTGACACACATTTTGTTTACGTGAATGACCATGTGTAGCCTGAATCAGTCATTAGTCTACTTCTGTGTTTCTGACACCAGCTACGTAGCTAGTTAAGAGTCAGCATGTGAAGAGGGAAGCTGCTGGTGGATACACTGAAATTAAGGATGGATCTCTAATCAATATAATCCCCACATCTTTCATTCTAGGCTTTAGAAAATAATCGTAACTCCAACAACCCATTGCAACGCTAAACTATGTCCTATAATTAAAATAAATTATGGTTACAACCATATATATTATGTAAAACTTTTATTAATAGAAAGCTTAAAAAACAACTTACCAAATTTCAAAAAGTCACCATCTACATCTTTTGGCCGAACCTTTTTCTTGCCACCTCTCCCTTTGCCACGTCCACTACTTACAGCTTGCCATAGCTTATCATAATCACCTAAATATCAAAATACTCATTCAAATTTCTCATGTCAACATCAACCTATGGTATGTAATCCCCTTTAATGCATAGTGTTCCCCTGGCAGGATGCAAGTCATTTGTCATTTCTTTGCTATTTTTTTTTTTCAGGGGGTTAAATATTGGAAATAGGTAAAATAAATATGGTAAAAGCTGATAAGAAGACCTCCTGGTTCCACATAAGCTTATAAAGGTTTCCAATCGGACATTTAATATAACCAGGTGGTATGCTTATTAATTAGTGGGTTAAAACTATGAAATAAACAACCAGACCTTCCTATTCCATTCTACTGTGTTATGGTCACATTAACTGACAAGGTGTTTGAAAATAAATCTATGAATCATATATTTGTGAGTGAAACATATTTATAAAACATACCTATACCACTATAACTTCTGCTAGCATCAACTGCACAGGTTACAGGTAATAGTATTCGTGAATTCTGAGAAAGTATAGTTGAGGATTTGTTGATTTGAACTGAAACAAGATTAAATAAGCAATAAAACAAATTATGTTACTAAAAACTAGATTGCTGATTTACTGGATTCTCCTAAAAATAATCAAGATTATTTGTGTTAACTGTGGACTTGAGTCATGGGCTTTAGTTGTTCACATATGTTCTGTAATATATCAGGCCATTCACTTACTATGGCTTAAATTCAGGCCAATGGATTATGTGTTCGCTTGCTGTCTGGTGTTCCGCAAATTATCAGGCCACTAGTTAGTATAAATATGCAATTTTGTTGGTGCTCACTCTCAATTTCAACTGATCCAGTGGGAGGTCATCATAAAAATTCTCTCCTCACACTCCCTTGGTCATGATAGGTTTGTTGTTTTTGTTTCATGTGTTTATTTTTATATGGCATTTGTGATGTGAACCATATTGTCATGCTTGAACAATTAAAGAAACTGTGTAGTTAGTGCCTGGACACTTATATACCATA
>JANTOQ010393127.1:0-16072 GCA_027564595.1 Bythotiara depressa
TATATATATAATCTATACAAAGTGTATATAATAATTGCTAAGTTCTCTCTCTTCATTTCTTATTGTCCTAGACCACGATGTTGACGTTTTGTATATATATGAGTTGTATGGTTTAAACTTCATTACTTAAGAAACGAGATCTTGTTTGTTTGACGTCATCAAAATAAAAAATCGTATTTCTAAATATCCTGTGAAGAAACGAATGCCATATATGGATTCCTCGGGTCAAAATTAGTAAAGGTACCAATTCTTATGTCATTTACTGCTCTAGAATAAACAGTATAGCTTTCCAAAGTTTTATTTTTTATAAGGCTTTGACCGTCAAATTATTACTGGGTGAAAACTTTTCACCCAGTGGATAATATACGATCAAACTCTTATAAAATTCCAAAACTTCAAATAACCATAAAATTCTTTCTAAAGAAGTTAGTGCCTTGAAAATTTGTACTTAGTCTAATTTTAATACGAGGATTTCAAATTTGGTACTTGTTTTGTCAGAAAATACAGTTAAAATCATTTTTCTAACAAACCTAATCAGAGAATAAACACCGTGTTTTGTATAGCTACACGTTCATCATTCCAACTTAGATGTATTTCCAGGTATTAACCCTATAACGCCTGGGTACACTTCCTGTCTATAGTAAACTTCCTAAATTTCTAAAACCCTTATGTTATGAAAGATCTGGGGGACATATTTTTCCTTTTCCTACCAATTAGTAACACCCTTGGAAAAAGCCAAGCAGCAATGAAATGAATATAGATTTGATTAATTTCTGGAGATACCAGGCACTATTCACTACAGGATTAATTAGGTCAGTACAATTATGTGAAAAATGAAATATGACCTTATTGCCTCCTCCTACTATTACTATATAAAGACTCGTGAATTCGAGGAGATACAAATAAATGTCAATCTGCCAAACGTTATTACGCAACATCTGTTACGTTCTAAATAGTTTGTCACGTCAGGGATATATCCCTGGTCACACCACCATATCCCTGGTCACATCACACCAAGACAACACGATATATTCCTGATAATTATACACCATGTATTTGATGAAAAGACTAACTAACAACGAATATAAAATTTAAAAAGTATGCTAGCTAGGGTTATATTAGAACAAACAAAACGCTCTAGGAGAAAATGAGATCCGAGAATAAAAAAGAAATGCGCGAAGACTGGGCATCAATTATGGCACGTTCTAAAGAGCAGAGTAGCTACAGAGATAAACTACAGCGGAAGAGAACAATTACGGTAACTTTCATGGTCAAACAACGTCCTGCCAACGTAAAGTTGTGTTGCAACGTTGTTGCAACGTTGTTGCAACGTCGCGTCACAACGATGTGCCCACTGGGTTAATTTTTCAAAGTTTGAAAGTCTCACGTGACAGAAGAGACAAATGATTATTTGTTATGTATTATACGAAGGTAAAAGTTGACATCGTAAATACTATTAGACAATATGGGTGTGTTTACCACATTCTTTTATGGGGGATTTATTAGGTGACCTTTCAACAACATTAAAACTTTCTTGACTAGTCATAGTGTTAGTATCGTTTTTATTTGAATAAACGAGTCACAAACCAGTTAAACAAGTTTAAGTATTATTTTTCAGTTAAATACAGATTGTCTCATGTAGCATGTAACACGGAACATGAAACACGCATTATTTGCATTTATTATTTACTTTGTTTAAACTTTTTTGACCCAATTCTATATTTTCTGAACATGAAGTGGATAATAAACACTTGAATTAATTGCAATATAAACATTATACGCGATCCAAGTAGAAGATGTGGGCACGGAATATTGTGAAATAAGCAATGTAAAAGAGTTCATATTTCGAAACTTTAAGCAATGCTATTGTTTTTTTTCTTTTCGTGGCAGACGCTGGTTAACCATTGTTCTGCGTATATTTCGAAACACACTAGGAACTGGAAACTGGAATATATATAACGTATATATAACGTACCTTACCTTCTAACTGTATCCACTGAATTTGAACAATGATTATAAATTATTAGATATTAGGACCGTGATAGAATTCAGATCATTTTTAAGAGGGTAAAGTTTATGAACTATGCACCATTCGCCATAGCACAACGTTCCTTTAGAATAAATAATATTCGTGGTCCCTGCTATACAGCGCCACATCATATCTCATATTTACCTGAAACACCACAACTTAAAGACACTGTACAAATACTGATCTCATACAAGATATTCTCATCATATTTACTAAGAATTAAAACCTGAATATGCCTGAGAGGATGTCGCACTTTTAACTCTTTAGTGACGGTGTCCCCGGAAATGAATTAAATAAGTACGCATTTCTTTGCCGTCTTTTGTTTTCCAGGGGGCTAATTCTTGGAAATAAAAGGAAAAATATAGTTGGTAAACGGTGATAAACCCCCTTGGTTTTCATAAAATTATAAAGGTTTCTGATAGGCACTTTACAATGAGCAGGGGGTAAAATTCAAGAGTTGAACAGATGTTTCACAAATATTTATCCCATGATTTAGTCCCATGATTAATTCTGAGTCCCGAGGACGTTAACGTTTCGGAAGTATACCGGACGAAGATACTAATATCGAATAGCAAAGAAAACATCTCACACGCGTCGCGTAAAACATTTAAAAAAGAAATATAGGTCAACATCACATCCGCATGTAAGTAATTTATAAATAAGACATAAATATTAATCTGGTAGTTACTATCGAAACTTGATTAGTGTGGAGGTACGGGGCTAGAGTATAGTAACTGGTAAGGAAGTTTTAAAGCAATTGGTGGAAATTTAGATACAGCCGAAAGCATTTGAAGATTAAGAAGTCCTACTTTAGTGTACCAAAATATTTATGCACATGATTACAATTTTTTATGGGCCAGTGGTTTATTTGCATACATTTGTATACATGTTTTCTGGAACGTCTGAGTTTATGCGCACTCTAGTATATGTCTTTTATCACACTTAGTGCTCCTTTGAAAGTCATAATTTTTAAAAAAAATTTTTCGTGGCGTTGATTTGTGCAATGATGCATAACTTTATGCTATGTGCAGTCAAGTAAAACGAAAAACCATTAAACAAGTTAACTAAAGTTACCTCGCTTGAATACACAAACCGTTATAAGCAAGAGCAAATCACGTCTCCTTTACTGAAAAAACAACAACATGAAATGATTTTAAAAAATCATGTATTTTATCTTCCTTGCCTGTCCTAGAAGTATTACCTAGCGTTTCTGTATTATCTGGCAATGAGATGATTTGGTGTATCGCGTTTGAAGTCGGATACAATAACAACAACCAAATATTGAATTACAAATACGTCTATCCTATATTTATAGGAAGAAAACAAGAATAAATGTAAATAAAATCACTTTTATAACATACAAGAGCATAGGAAACAAATAAGTAAATATATCATCTTTGTTTACATTTGTTATATTCGCCACGTTACTTTTTCCATTTTCGTACACGAAATCAACACAGAACGTCAAGGTGTCATATTTAATAAAAAACGTACCATTAATAGTTAGAAAGACGATAAATCGATACAATGTTGTTGTAGGCTCACCAAGATCAATGTAGCATAAGTACATACACGTTAATACTGCTTTTAAAATAAAACTGCAGTAGAACTGACGCGCATGTATGTGAAAACAGCTAAATAGTCTTTTGTCAACTATATTATTTAAGAAAGAGTTCTATTTTAACATTCTGCTACGTGTTCCTTCTCTCTTATCGCTTGCGCAATCAACACTCTTAATGTTTATTCAAATGTTTATTTTACTGGCATTACTTTTTTCGCCCACTCACTATTTGAACACGCACGAACACCAAATACTTCCTGTGCACTCTCGAAGTAGTTTTCGTTAAGTTAGGATGCACATTATGTTCAATTCTATCTTTTTTAATGAGCATCAATCATAGACCGGATGAATAACGAGCCGGTAAATTTTACCAAAAATGTTCTTGTGTACTGGATTATAATTTTTTAGCTTTTCTTATGATTGTAAAGTTCTTTATATTCTGGACTATAAATTTTTAGCTGTCCCGTGATTATAAAGTTCCTTTCCGGTTTTCCATTATAAATTTTTAGCAGATGGCGTTACAATTTATGCCGCAAAAGCAACAATGTGGTAAAATAATATTTAATATAATTATTATCCATTAGTAATTCCAATCTTTCATTTTTGCTGACTAATATATTTTTATTACAGTAAGTATTCGTCCGCTCATTCCAAATGCTTCGCAAACAAAAAGAAAAGAATGCAAATACAGGGTATTTTGATAAAGAGGGAGTGAGAAGTGATTCTTTATATGCAAAGCTGGTTGTGACTCACTATTTTCTCTACGTTTTCAGTTTTATAACACGTGGACAGCGATGGACTGTGTAACGACACCACATTCTTACACTGCCGTATTGACGTATACAACATGTAAACGTATATTTTTGGAATAGCTCGTTCTTAGCACGCTGTCTGCGATAGGATTTGAACTCGCGACCTCTGGGATTACCTCTGACGCTACATCTATATTCCAGCGGTGACTCACTCATTACACAGAGGTGTGAGAACCGGTGCGTGGGAACTTCTCCATACCTCTTCATTAGTTCTTGTTATCTTGATAGCTGTATTGTATTTTCTCTTCATCTTTACGTCTTTCTCTTCAAGAGTCGCATCCGCTGATAAAATGAACCATTGACACAATATATATGCTACATGCTTCATGTAAATATATATATGCTATATTTAAAAGAGAAGCAAGATCTTTGCTCGACCATCTCAATAATAATTATATATACTTATTTCTCTTATTTTTTGCATGTTTGTACAATTAGTTGTAATATTGACACGTGATTGGTTTGATGATCATTTTCGTGGGAATGATGACGTTTATAAAGGTGAAAAAAAGCCTACGAAACCGGAAGTAAAATAGATAGGATTCTTGTCAAAGAAACCACAAAGCCAACTTTCTCTAACAAAATACTTGGAATAAAAACAGGTGTAATATATTGCCCACTCGCGAGGTAATAAGTGGAAGTGAATCCATAATTACCACAGTTTCGAGAGGAAGCAAAAGTCATCCTATCTTGAGCATGAGGATTTATCTGGAGCTGGAGCTACCTGTTATGCGTGATTCGTATAGCTGATAATATATGTTGACAAAAATCATGCCAAAAATTTCTTGGAGCTAGAAAAAGTGATTTAAGTTTATGGTTATGAAAGAAGAGTTTGTTTTGTTTCTGACGTCTCTTCTTACCTCCTGGAAAAAGCAAAATAAAAAACAAAATAACGGAATGACGTGATTCTTTTCCGAGGTCAATATTAATTAAAGGTTTAACTCTTTTCTTTATGGAATCCTCACAGTTCGTTTCCAAACAATAAAACCCGGTTGAAAACAAAATAATTTAAATACGGGCATGAATGAATACGGTAATATTTCAATCGGGTTATCACCAAGACTGAAGTAATATAAAATTTAACCGGTTAACCGGTATTGTGACCGGAAAGCACAAAGAATCGTAACTGGAAGGCACAAAGAATTGTAGCAAAACAATATCTTCTCCACAAAATGTCTCAATGTTGATCTTGTGTAAGTAGAAAATCTCAAAGCTGACACTTGCTGGCACGAAATATATATTACATATCTATGTGTGACAAACAAGGACTATTAAACAAAAATATAAACTAAATATGTTGACGATTTCAATGCACAAAGCGATTTGCGTATTGTCTAAGCAGGCAAAAACAAATTGATTCGTATATCCCTCTAGATTTTATACACTTGGTATCTGTACGAATACATTTTTCTCACTTTTAAACTAACCAAAAAATATTCTTAGATTTTTAATCAAACGTAATGAACAAGACTTTGAACTCGATGAAAGAAATATTTTGAGCAAATAATTACTAAAAACCAGAGATTATCGAATTCAATAATCATTTTCATAAATCGTTTCTGAATTTAAATTCAGAAAATATATCTGGCATATCAGTTATTCTCGTTCTCGTGCAAAAGTTTAATATCTTCACAACTTTGAAAGCTGTTCTCCAGATAAACGCACGCTTTCACAATTTCATCATCAAGTAAGAATTTGATGAAGAATTCAAATCTGAAACTCGCTCTAAAACAATAATAACTGCATTATTTAATAAGACAAACAAACCAAGTTAAATGTTTTTCCTGTTTATTTTGTTCATTTCTCTCATTTGGGAAATTAGTGGGAAAAACGATTCTATAAGTAAACATTTAAACCTATACGCATGTGCGTTAACGAATCTAACTTTAATGACCAAAGGTTAATAAAAACAACAAAAACAAAAACATACGCGTTATAAATCTCGAATCATATAGTGCATGTTCCAAACAACAATAGAAAAAGAAACAAACAAGATGGTAAACCAAACTAAAACCCAACCTGGAATTCTATAAAGAAACTAGTAAGGAAAAATCCAGACTAAATACACAAAAAAATGTCAAATATTTAGTTTTTATAAAGTCACAAGAACAATCGTTAAACGTAATCATACTGTATTTGATAAACACAAAATCAGCTAAAAATAAATTGACATAATCTGCCGGATCAAGGTGCAGTTTGATTTTATTTATCAGCATTCTATATTGACTCATACCACACCATAAGAAATTTGTTTTTAATATATTCCCTATGACGTCAAAATTAATATATTTACCCACACAAAGCTTACTATTTCTTAATTCATCTTCCAAGACAATTAAACCATACATATCAGATAAGCTTATACAAACCTCTGCAGATTAAAACAGGATACTCAATTTTCTCCCTTTTATGGGAATTATTTTTCACTTGCATAGATGTGTTGATATATAGACATTGACCGAAATTTGGAGACATACCAAATGCGACTTGTTCTTTCCCTTTTGTCAAAGAAAACCATTAAATGTAATTAAACGAATTGTTTCACAATACGTTATTCAAAGATATTGGAAAAGCAATTACAGTTAAGTGTTGCGGTATTGACACTATGGGAGATGACTGGGTCGGAATACAATTCCTACGTAAAAGCATGAAAATGTGAACACAAAATAAAAACTTTGTAAGGCCGCTTTTGAGGGACCTTTACCCGTTCGATTTTGATTTTAGCATCACATACTTATATTTACGTGATCGTTATGCTTTATGCGAGAGCAAACGTGGCGTCTCGGGATTACATGTAATAACGCGCAAAATGTGATAGGAAGTGTCGAAAGTGGGGGTCGGTGTTAAGTAAGAATCCAAATCGTGTAATCCACATTGAAATATGCATATAGCTGACACGATGAACTTAAGAACTCGGAAGAAAACGTAAAATTGACAGCAAGAATCTGTTCAGTGTAGATTGTTTAATAAATTTGGTAGTTTTCTTTACCTCGAATCCACTAAATATGTTCAAATATGTTCATATCAATTAGAGCCTTTTTTATCTTCTAAAATTAATAAATACGAATGTATATTAGCTCTTCAATGCATAGTGTTCCCGGAAGTCATTGGTCATTTTTTTACTATTTGCCTGTTTTTCAGGGGCTTAATTATTAGATATATAATGTAAAATAAATTTGGTAAAAGCTGATAAGAGCTCCTGGATCCTCGTAATGGTTTCCATCCAATAGGAAAATTAATATAAACAGTAGGTATACGTGTGAATGAACAGGATTAAGAAGGTTTACACCGGTTATGTTCAACAACCGTTGTGACTAATATTTCAACATGTCCGACGACTCCTCCTGTAACCAGATTATAGTTACTACATTTTTCGAATAGTCATCCTCAGCATCTTCTATTAGACATTTTTACGGGGGCGTTCATTCAAGGCAGGAATTTATTTCGAAATTTGTAATATAATCCAAAATAATAATTAGTTTTTTCACCAGAAACGTATTCTTAGTACTTCATATAGATGCGTAATAATCAATGTATTACGCACAATTAATGTTTACGCAGTAAATAATATTATAATAGTATTAATTAAATCATCATCCGCTTAGTTGGCACCACATGTTTTCCGTTTAATTCCAAAAATAAATACAAATTAAATATTAACAAACAAGTGATAGAAGAAAAAACAAGGAAAATAAAATTGCAGCGAAAAATAGGGAAAATATTGGGTAATATACAACAACATATTGGACAATACACAACAACATATTGGACAATATACAACAAATGAAAAGAATAATCGTAACAGAATATATATACACTTAACAAATAAATCAAAATAACTTCAGAAGATTCCAATTCCAATTTAATTTTTTTTTATATGTTATCATACTTCTGGTGATATTATTAGCTTCTGCTTTTCACCACAACGGAGACGATGTATTCATACCGTCGTAGAATGTTCGAATGTAAAATATAATAAAATATTACATATTATAATATATTATATAATATATAATGCCATCCTGGAGTTATTTTCCTACGATTTGTGCTTCTGTGGGACATAATTATTTGGCAAAATGTCCCCAATTGGCCAAAATTATTATTGTACAAGTGATGCGAAAGTGACCACATATGTATAAAGATGACAAAACGGGAACGTCACTACTTTGGTGGTAAAGTCATCATTCAGTACGGTTAGAAAAAGAGCAAGTCTCAATTTTAACAAATTGCATGGAAACGAGGCTTAGGGTGATTACAAAACTATTTAGAGAACTTTGACCGAGTATATATAACAGTCAAAACAACCTTTCTAATTACCGTAGATACTTGAAATTTTCAACAAAGACATGTTTTAAATAACATTTGCACAATTTTTGAAACTTCTCATAAAAATAATTTAATCTTAGTTTTTTTTTGAATTTCGGTAAAGGTCTATTTCGTGGTCAAACGTCAAACAGACGTTGTTGTAACATTGTTGCAACGTTTTGTGATTTGCCAACTGGTAAGTTCGTATAATTTACAGAACAGGCTAAAATTTCTCCATCTCAGAATATGATTCGTGCGACCATGTGCGTTTTTAATTTATATAATTCTCTAAAAAACCGGGGAAAAAACCGTCGATCAATTTGTACATTCAGCTTTCAGCAGACATAATGTTGCTTTCGTGATGGTATGTCTTAAGACGGTTTATACTACTATTCATTTTCTATATTGACATTCCCTTAACATTCATAAAAAACACTTTGTAGTCACTTCCCACTCCTAATCCGTCTTTTACGTAATACTTTCTCAAACATATCACATGCAAGAGTTTTATGACAATATTTTCCCAAGAAACATTTCACATGTGACGCACTCTTCCGTGGAGGTATTTTTTTAACTGTAGGAAGCTATTGGAATTGAAACATTTGATGGAGTCAGTGAAATATTCTCCCTCTGTTGGACTTCGCGGGTTTTCTTAAAAGCCCCAGCGAGGAAAGTGCACAATGGACCTCATATCAATGATGATTGGAGCGGTGGCATAGTGGTTAAGGGCTCAACGTGTAATTTCGTCTAAACGACTGGTGAAATTCTGATCGATACGGGTTCAAATCCCACTAGCGGCACATTACTTTCTGAAACCACTACACTGCTCCAAAGTCAACTCAGCGTTCCATCATTTTCGAGGTCCGTAAATGAGTATACCAAATAATAATGATAAACCGCATATCGGCAGGGAAGAAGAAACCAATATATAATGTGGAGCCAGTAAGCATACGATTATTATTATTGTTTTTATTATTATTATTATTATTATTTTTATTATTATTATTATTATTAGTAGTAGTAGTAGTAGTAGTAGTATTATTATTATTATTATTATGATGATGATGATGGTGATGACAATATTTTTAGTGTTCGTGACCGTGATGTAAGCTAAACTCATTCACGTAATATCTTGAAATAATAAGGTGCCAAAATAATCAAATAACAGCCACAAATGATGAGACGATGCCAAAGTATATAAACAGGCGTGGATTTAAACCTTTTCAACTTGACTTGACACTTTAATGCATGCTGTCTGCTGGAATGAAGAAAATGTTTTATTTCTTTGATATTTTACAATTGCCAGGGGTTTAGTTATTGGAAATATGCGTAAGTAAGTAAGTAAGTAAGTAAATAAGTAACGGAGAGTTTTAATGTCCTCGTAGTATACCCGCTTATCACAGTGGCTCTTCATCCTCTCTGATTCTGCAACCGAAGTTACTTTATCACTAGAGAGATACGTAAATCATTGGACCACTCAGTCGATGCCTCCAAATGGGCTGATACGTTGCTTTGAAAATGCATCAGGGGTGGAGTACCGATAACCAGATTGACCAAAGACTGGAATCATACCCCGGCCAGTCTGGTGTAAATCGAAGGCTTCATCCACTACACCACTGCCGCCGCACAAGTAAAGTATATAAATATAGAAAAGTATTTTTAAAAGTTAATAAACACCCTGTTTGTTCATGTTATTATAAAGACTTTCTATAAGAAATCCAGGAGGTAGATATATTCATGCATTACAAACCTTTTACGTGGTTTACTCCTGATCTAACCGTGTTGGTTCAGCATGGATGGTCAATAATGTCGCGTTTGCTTCGGAATATGATATTTTAGTGGTGGCGTCATAAAAAGTGATATAAGGACCGTTCCCAATGTTTCCCATGAAAACACAAAAGTTTTAACACTTCATGTATTTGTTTTGTTTTGTGCACTTTTAAGGAAAAAGGCGCAAGTGTTATTTTATTATTACTTACGCGTAGAAACCAGGTTTATTTAACGCGGCGGCACTGCGTTTCCGGTATATTTCCGTCTTGCGTGATTACCGAGAAGAGTAACAGGATAAATATTAAACAGCAAAATGTAGCGGTGCTCATACAATCCTGTAATCTGGTACGCATTATATACCGTAACATTACGTAGAAAAGAATTTTTTTTAATAATCTACAACTACAGACGAATGACGTCTCTATCAAGAAAATTTTGGCAAGCGTTTCCGCAGTAATACTTGATAATTTATTAATAGATTTTACACTTGAGATTGTGATTGTGGTTGGATGACAACTCTTACATTCCATCCATAAATCGACACCCAGAAAAAACATTCTACTCTAGTACCGACAGTTCTTGGCATCCTCAAACGTTCTCTGTTTTGGTAGCCACCGGTTAATCTGAGGAGGTCTTATAAACGGAAATTTTAACAATTTATGTAGTCATAATGAATAAATAAGAAATGAAATTTTACTAATATACATAATAAGTAAAACTAGATCTTATAAGACTCTCTTGAAGCATGAATCAACGTTGTTTGAATCATCAGCAAGTGATATAGCTTTTCTCAAATTGCATGACTATATAAGGTGAATGTGTTATCCATGCGGCATGCTTTGAAATGTTCTTGTTGCCGATTTCAAGTTTTTCCATGAAAGTATTTAAGTAAATTTCACCTTTCACAAGCGTGATTTTATGAGTAACCTAGATTTATACGTATACACATTGTTTCTCCTTTCATGAGTTATAAACTTCTAGTAAAACTCAGACCTCGCCTCTAAGTTATTACGTTTAGTTTGCCTCCAGTTGAAAAGGATAAGCATCGCTAAATGACCCAGGGTTTCCAAACGAATTATTGTAGGATATAAACGAAGAAAGGGATTTTATTTGCTTTTGTTGATTTTATTTTTCTTTATACTTCTAATAATTAACCTCCTGGAAAGAAGCATAATAGCAAATAAAAGATTAATGCTTTTGATTCGTTTCAGGGGTAACAGGATTAAACTTTACGTATGTACTTGTTTCCTGAACGTTCGTTTTTTCTTGTTTCCTTAAATACAATAATTAAATCTCGTCATATATTAGTTGCGTCAATACAGAAGAGAAATTAAGTGTTGTTCCATGACCAGGAACTGTCCAGGTTGTTATATGTATAAGCTTGTCCAAAACTCGTAAAAAAATTTTTTCAAAAAAAGATGTTATTTTCCAGGGTTTAATTAAAAGCGGAAGCAAATGTTAATGTTATAGAATCAATCTCGATTGTTCAGACGTCAACACACAAACAAATTATTGTATATTCAAGG
Organism: Bythotiara depressa; assembly: GCA_027564595.1. Lineage (NCBI taxonomy): Eukaryota > Metazoa > Cnidaria > Hydrozoa > Anthoathecata > Bythotiaridae > Bythotiara > Bythotiara depressa. The sequence continues at coordinate 12,004 of JANTOQ010393127.1, forward strand.
AGAAGAAGAAAAAACAAGAGGCTTATATTGATCTTTCGTACCACTGGTATTTGATTTATCTTGACCTTCACTTCATCCTAAGTACTGTTATTCGAAATGTCCACTGTAGCGAGTTTAAAGAATTGTTTAAAGGAGACAAATGATGTCTCGCTTATGAATGATTTGTGAATCATTAGGGAGATAACGTACCTATATAAATATCCATATATGTTTGCATATCCAGAAAACAAACAAAGAAAAGTTGTGGACGATTTAAAGGGAAAATCTTGTAAATCTTACCCACCTGTGCTTGTTTGTTCCGTCAAATGTACCTCGTTTGTAATAGATCAGAATATTGTGTCTGTCCGTCTTATAAAGTGCGGAAGATAAACAATTCACTTTTTGAACAAAAAGTGTTCGTTGGCTTAAATCCATAACGGATGGCGTGCGTGGCCACATGTTTGAAAAAATAAATAAATTACTCAAAGATTTTCTTTTTCAGGAGTCTATAATAAAAGTGGAGCGACTTAAAGTATACATATATAAACGAGACTTGATAAAGATATCATATTAATAAAAAATCGGTTCTCTATTATCTTGAATCCGATCGATTTAAAGATGAAATCACGTTTTGTTTACCAAAATTAATTCTGGGAACTTTTTTAATCAAGAGAAATTCATGGAAGTTTCACTATAAAACTAATCCGGGTTACTAACAAATAGGGACGAGGAACAAATTAAATCGCGTAGGCTGCCACTCAAGTACTACGCAGAAAAGGAAACCCGAACAGGGAAGTTCACCTTGTTAATAGGTAGATTACTTGAATTAATTGACTTTCAGACAATCAAGTTCTAACGTGGGAATACACTTAGTTTATTTGTTATGACAATGATCTTAGTGACAAGCGTAATGATGAGAGCTTATTTATTTCTGCATTCAGCTGTGTACTACCTTCATAGACCTCAATGGGATTGACAGAACAAAAAAGAGGCCTTTCCAAAATTTCTTGAAAATATGAAGTTTATTTTTATAAAAAACGATCTTCAGATTCAGATTCCTCGTCAAAAACATACCTATGCTGAAAATTTCAATACCACACGACAATCAAAAGCGTTGTTTTACATGTCCCGCCTCAGATTCATGCGTAAAAAATTAATATTTTTTGCATGAACTCGCGAGAAATTAAGAAGACTTTGACCGTTGATGTAGGGTTGCAAAAACAACCATTCTGTTTGGTGTAGGTCATTGAAATTGTCAGCATAGACATATTTTTGACGAGGAATCTGAATCTGAAGTCCGTTTTTTTAAATTAAAAATAAACTTTCTTGAAATTCGGAAAAGGTCCATTGGAACTCTATCCATCCTCCAGGACACACAGATATGATTGTATATTTGAAGTGTTTTATCCTGTATAAATATTCGTGAAATAAAAAAACAAAAAAATAAATAAAAGTTCTCTTTTCAGGGAAAACTTCAGTGTATAATACCCCCAGAAATATATCATATTATTACTCATTCTTTAGCCATTATGCATTTCTCATTCCATTCCATTAAACTGGAAAAATATAGGGAATATAAACTGGTAAAAACTGATAATTAATCCCCCTGTTTTTTCTTGTAATTATAAATGGTTACAATGAGAAATTTATTAAAATCAGGAGGTATATAGAATGTATTTTGTTGATTTATTTTCCTTGCTTAATAATGGTAATGCGTAAGAACAATTAGGACATGAAACTACATACGTTCGAAGCATTTGTTTTGTGTAAAAACAAAACAAAAGCCAGGACAGAAATATATGCCTGTAAACAATGAACTGGCAAATAAAGACTAAAGATTACGTAAAAACAGGACTACTCTGTTTCTTTCAAAACAATGTTATGCACAAATATTTTCATAACGGAAAAATTGTTTGGCTTACACTTAAAGCTATTTACATAACTTAAAATGTATACGTCAGCAAAATCACGCCACCATGACTAGTCTAGTTCCGCTTTTGTTGTTCTTTTTACTTTACAGACAATCTCGTTTACCATTCAAGGTAAATTTTGTTTCTTAATAAAAATTTCTGGGAACCAACAACCAACCTACAACCTTGTTTGGTATCTGTCACGTGATCAGTTAATTTCCGATGCATTATGGTTTAAGGATATCTGAATATTATCAAAAAGAAAGTTGACAATTAGTTTTCTGATAATATTTTATTGTAATATTTTCCTACCTATAACCCCCTTGCTTATTGTAAGTTTCCTAATTGTATCCTTATAATTTTATGAACGATCAGGGGGACTTATCAACTTTTACCAAGTTTAATTTTTCTTTTACTTCCAATTAGCAACACCCCTGAAAAAAAGAAAACAGCAAAGAATGGAATATAGATTTGACTAATTTCCGGTGGACATCAGACATTGTAGGGTTAAAGAAAAAGTTTCAAAAATAAAACAAAAACATTACACATTAAAAGAGAAATTATCGATGGTAAAACAAGAAACGTTTCAGACGATGTGTTAACGTTGCTGCAACGTCGTGTGACCACGATGTGTCCACTGGGTAGACAGAGGGACTACAATTACTTTCTTCCTATGCACCTTAAAAATAGATCTTTCCTAAATTTGATTTGACTAAAACTTTCCTTTAATTTTTAAGTCAAACTTTGAAAAATATACTGGTGTTGGAAGGTATAAAAATATTTACGGCAAACGGAAACGTTGTCTCGGTTACCTGGGATCAAGTGCTTCTTATTTTTTAACCTGTTCTGTCATAACCCGCGGCCTCGTTACAATGAAAAAACTTATTATTCATTCAAGCAACTTAACCCATTGATGCATAGTATCCCCGGAAAGGTATCAAATCATTGGTCATTTCTTTGCTATTTTGCTTTTTTCCAGGGGGTTAGTTATTGGAAATATAACGTAAAATAAATTTTCTAAAAGGCTTTCTAATGAGATGATTAATATAACCTGGAAGTATATTCTTGCAATGACGTCACAGGAAATAGGAATTTGTTTTCTGTTTACTTCCATAGAAAGTTGATTTTAAATTTAATGTTAAAATGTGTAAACAAGTTTTTTGTTGTTATCGAAAATTGATACTTAACTGCGAAGTCTGATAGATGATGGGAATGTTTTTCTTCTTTCTTTTATAGGTTTAAAATTTTAAAATTTTAGAATATTTGCCGCTTTTAAAATACAAAGGAAAATAAAAATTTTCGTTTATTTATGAAAAGAAGTACTTCTGTATGATTTCGTAATGATCAAAGTGAATATACGTTCTATCACAGAGGTTTTAATTTTTTTTCATTGTGATATCAATTGGGGAAGATTTATAATTAAATTAAATCTGCATATAACATTCCTCAACCCTTTGATACGTAGTGTCCCCTGGAAAGGGATCAAATTTATATACATTTCTTTGTTATTTTGCTTTTTCCAGGGATGTTACTAATTGGAAATAAAAGTTGATAAGTCCCCCTGATCTTTCATAAAATTATAAGGGTTACTATTAGGGAATTTACAATAGGCAGGAGGAGTATCCAGGCATTATAGTGCAGGGTTAAATTGTTTTACACTGGTTTTCTTGTAAATATATATATATACAGTTAATTAGCAACTGCAAGCGGCCTCGTTTTTATGACAAAAATAACTTGTTTTATTCTGCACACTAGGTCTGCCCTTTTCTAGCTTTCTCGTTTTCTGGGTAAATGTAAATCTTTCTATTGTACAGTGATGTCAAGTTCCTTATCTGACGAATTAATATTTCACACTCTTCAGTCAATATACGCGCTTCTGATTTTAAAAATTAAGAGATATTATTTTGCGTAGTAGTACTACACAACACAAAGAGTTTTAGAACCAGTTTGTTAAACAAAGAAAAATGTAGGTTTCATATGGCAACTGAGTAAGAAAATGAAGCCAATTTACACAACAAAAGACGGATTTCAACTAGCCGTCGCTATCACGTACTCCATCGTAGCGCACAATTGATCATTTAAATGTTAAGAAATGTTTTGCGAACTCCATCGTAGCGCACAATTGATCATTTAAATGTTAAGAAATGTTTTGCGAACTATTTTTCATCTGTATAACAACC
>JANTOQ010393127.1:16172-26984 GCA_027564595.1 Bythotiara depressa
ACTCCATCGTAGCGCACAATTGATCATTTAAATGTTAAGAAATGTTTTGCGAACTATTTTTCATCTGTATAACAACCAATATCCCTCTATCAGTGACCGGAAATGTATATTTTAAATGAACCCTTTAAGGCACAGTATCCCCGGAAAGGAATAAAATCATCGGTTATTTATTTGCTATTTTGCTTTTTCCAGGGGGGTTAATTATCGGGTATATAATGTAAAATAAATTTGATAAACGCTGATAAGACCCCCTGGTTTCTCATAAAATTATAAAGTTTTCTAATGGAATGTTTAATGTAACCAGGAGGCATGCTTACTTAAGACCCCCTGGTTCCTCATAAAATTATAAGAGTTTCTAATGGCAAGCTTAATGTAACTAGGAGGCATGCTTATATATCAAAGCTTCAATTAAGCTTTAGGCATATTGACTCACAAAGAAACTGTTCATTGGTATTAGTTATTTACAAATTGCTAATTTGCTGTTGATTTTGTCCTTATTTGAATATGTATCCACTAAACCAGATAAAAACCAAACAAGCTATAATCAAAAATGACATCTTTTCTTTGAAGAAAACGTTTTGAATGAGTGGTATATAATAGCTATATCGCGTCGCATTAAAATATGCTATTATATATTATTGTTCTTAAAAGCTGTAATTTGTGAATTTCCTGTACTAAATTCTTAGTTAAAACTTTTCTTTTATGTAGCTGCTGGTTAATAAACGTAAATACTAAAGATAATTATTTTATTTTGTCTCGCAAAAAGATTGTAAATTACCTTCTGCACCTTCTGTAGTACACGCCGCGCGTTATCATTGGTTGATTTGCGCGTGCTTTTCCTGCTACGAAGCATCCAAAAACCGTGCTCTGTATATTAAATGAATTAATCACGCGGTTAATCAAGCGGAACCAGATGGTAAATAATCACGCATGGGCAATTTCAAGCTTGGAGATCGAGTAAAATCAACATTGGGTATGTTTTTTACTACGGCCTTTTGTATTTTTAAGACGGATTTGCACTAGACAGAATGACTCGGAATGGCTTTACTTTTTTTTTTTTTTTTTCGCTGCTGGTTGAAAATAAGAAAAGTTGATTCCTAGCTATATTTTTCAAGCTACGTTTTTCAACAACCAACCAATAGACTTCACACTAACATGTCGCTTTTGACGGAACAATCCGTTCACTGGAAATCCGGCTTCATAGAAAAAAGAAGTCTAAAAAGAAACTATTACTAGAAGCTATTATTAAGGGCACGAAGAGTTTTCTCTTATTTCTGTCACGCACGAACAAAGACATTTTGGGCATAATGCAGATTGTCACACCATATACCGAAAACCCGATATTATCCGATTCGGGTGGAACGAAGACCTATTGTATATTATTGAACATCATCTCGGGAGATTTTTTAATGACGTAATGACAGGAAAATTCGCAAAACCGCTTATATATAATAAAAATAATTTACGTCAAAGATTAACAAATAGTTGATAGAAACTGTTCAAAGACGTGCTCTCGGGAACGTAATTTCTACATATCCGCATCCCTGTGGGCACATCATGGTCACACAACGTTGAAACAACGTTGTAACGTTTGTTCAACGTTGTTAGGACGTTGTTGACCATGATGTTCCCGCTGGAATATGATAAAGACAACAAGAAAGTTGTAACCCAGATGAGATAATACAAAGCAAAATACGCGGACTACACTAACACAACATATTATATGTACAGACAATTAACAGAAATACGTACTATTTGTTTATTATATTAAAAACTATTTCTATCTCTTTGCTTTTTAGTTGAGATTAATGAATTATTATTAAATAACGAACAGGTCCCCCCTCCGAATGTCTGAAAATACCTGACGTTCATTTGCTATTAAAACTTGTTATGACATTGCCATGGTCACTTGTAGATTGAGCGTGTAAGTAGTTATGTAGAGACTAAGCGGGGAGTTACTATTTCCAACATAGCTCTCGAGAGAGCACGTACACCTATTTAAATTATTCGAGCTTTCTTGATGTTTAGGACCAATTCTAGAAAACTAGATTAGGGTAAATGGTTAAGGGTCACTGGCCATCTAACTAGTCAGTGGGTATATTTTACGTGGCTAGCTAGCTTCCTTCGCAATTGACCTAAGAGGATGTCGTCCACTGTCGGAAGTGGTAGGGCTTGAACTCGAATCCTTGGACTGCGTGCCCGCGTCACTACCACTAAGCTAATACTCCTTGAACTTATGATCAGAAGGTCATATAAGTCAAGTCATAAGTTGGTAAGTTATAAAGTTCTGTACGCTATGTATCCAATTTTCTCGAGATAAAAATACAGCTTTACCGGTAATATGCACCAAGTGTACCCAGCCTCCATAGGAAACGTAGCTAACACGCTCTTGCGCAGTCTGTTTGATATATATGTGAGGTAAGTTAAAAAAAGCTATAAATATTTTATTTGTCTTATGCCAAATAATTTCAGTGTAATACAATAACAAGTATGTTACTACGAGAAAGCAAGAGTTTAAATAACATTTAGTATCCAGCTTGTCCCCATGTTAAATGTATAAATAAAGAACTGTTAACTTAGCTACTAACAGTTAAAGAAGAGTATCTAGCAGAAAAAGTTATTAGAAATTAATTCCCTTTTTACAACCTTAAACATAACGTTATTATTTTACAAGCTACAACATTATTTAAATGTAAAAACGTATTGTATTTATTTAAAGCTTCTATAGCCGTAGATTTGTCTCAAACCGAAGGAATTCACACAATTTATTGATACCAAAATATACATGAGATTTGAACAACCTGGGACTTAAATGACAGTTATGAACAACTCGAGACCTGAAATTACAGTTACCTGGTTTGTGACTACAGCCAATCTTCGTGATCTTTAAAAACTCTTAATAAATTTATAGAGCGAATTCACCAAGTATTCTGCTCACAATGGAAAAATGTTGATAAAACAATTTAATTTGTTTATAATTTCTGCTTGTTTTCTCAGCTTTGCTTTGTTACAACAAAAAGTCTTTGAAGACAATTAAAAATCATTCAAAAGCGTTAAATATTACGACAGATGTCACGTGGGTGTTTAAAAAAACTAACGGGGAACCAGGCGTTTTTTAATAGAAGCGTTCTGGAAAAAACAATACGAACAAATAAACATTATGTAAAGTAAACTTGGGATATCGAGATGTTTTGTTTGTTTTTGTACTCGTCCTATGAATTTATATATTTCCGTGCCTTCAAATGTTCCCGAACCCAGATTTTCGCGGACGTAACGAATTGATTGTTTCTCGGACATTTAATTTTTGCGAACATACTTTTTATACCCAGTGGGTGAAACAACGTCCTTACAACGTCGAATAAACGTTACAGACGTTGATATAACGTTGTTTCAACGTCGTGTGACCATGATGTGCCCACCGGGAACATATTTTGGTTATTTTGAGGAATAAATAAGTAAATAAATAAATGATTGCAATGCATAACTACACGCTGTTACATTATATCTCCCACCGCCATCACGAAATCCTTATTCTCGTTTTCTGGGAAAGGTGGGCTAAGCACGATTAAAATAGGGATTAAAATATTTCGTAGAAAGTGTAAAATGTAAAAAGAAAAATAAGGGAAATTTAAACATTTATAAAAATGAAGTACAATTTGGTTAAAAATTCATTTGAGGGTTAATTTCTTTATATATTATCATTTTAAGTCATCATAATAATATTTTACACCACCTCATTTGTGTTCCAATTCTACTTCCAACTCTTTCTCAAAATCTGCCTCTTTATTTTAAATTTACGTAATGTTGTTTATATGTATAATACTAATATTATAATTTTATGCACAGGGCCTAATTGATAACAGTTTTTATTGTAAATACTGAAATGGTTTTCCTGTATAAATATTCGATAAATAAATAAATAAAAACAACAACAACAACTCATTAAACCTTTTAATGCACACCAGTACCTCCTAGCTACAATCGGGAAGGTCTATTATTGGGCTTTTGGCGCTTTATTCTCCATTCTACTCTATTTATGTTTTGGAACCTTTTCCTTCTGGTATCCAATACAAGTGAATGGTGGTAGGAGTTCGTAGGCAATCTTGTAGGATTGCGCATATCAGCGTCCACAGTGGGAATTTCATGGTCAAACAACGTTCTGACAACGTTGAAGAAATGTTACAACGTTGTTGCAACGTCGTGTGGCCCTGATGTTCCCACAGTGTTCTTACTTCACTGATCTGTGCGTTACAGCTCGTCATAAATCCCCAAATTCTGAGGCAGGCGTGCAGGCGTACAACCATGCTGAAGAACTGCATGAATTCAGTATCAAAGTAAAATAAAAGTCAAATAAAAGAGAAACAAATGGTAAACTGAAAAACGTTTAAATTCTAACTCGTTATTACATGCGGAATATATATATATATATATATTATTTCCACGATTTTATACTTAAGCCTTTAATGCATAGTGTCCCCCGGAAAGGAATCAAATCGTTGGTCATTTCTTTGTTATTTAGCTTTTTCCAGGGTGTTAATTATCGGAAATATAATGTAAAATAAATTTGGTAAGAGCTGTTTAGGCCCCCTGATTCCTAATAAAATTAAAATGGATTTCAATGGGAAGTTTAATAAAAGCATACCTCCTGGCTATATTAAAACTTCCCATTGAAAGCCTTTCTAATTTTATGAGGAACCAGGGGGTCTCATCAGCTTTTAATAAATATATTTTACCTCCTGGAAAAAGAAAAATAGCAAAGAAAATGAACAATTATTTGATTCCTTTAAGGGGGTACTGTGTATCAGAGGCTTAAGAAACTTTCAAGATTCGTTACGATATCGTGTCAATTCAAAACAGGTTTCGAAAGCAACCATATGTGTGAATTTTTTATAAGAGCTAGAATTTTTGATAAGAGCTAGAATTTCCAAGAATTTTTGATAAGAGCTAGAATTTTCAAGAATTTTTGATAAGAGCTAGAATTTCCAATATTGGAAATCACTGCTTCCTCTTCCTCGTTCTTACGCGATGTTTATTTTCTTTCATATTTTGTCGCTATAACTTATTGTTCATCTACATTTACATTAGCTATTACCCCAATTCCCCGAACTTTGACTCAATGAAGAGTCCACGAAAATCTTTGCGTCTATAAGGAGTTACAAATATCAAATGCGCAATATATATAAAAGCATGCCGAAGAAACAAAATTATAGCAGTTTCTCAATAAAAGAAATAATGCAAGTGTTGCAAGAAATATTAGTAAACAAAACAAAAGCATTCCATTCTGTTTAACTCTATAATGGTACACCTCCTGCCTATTGTAAATTTCCTAATAATAACCTTTAGCTGTAATTTTCTCAAAGATCAGGGGGACTTGTCGACTTTTGTCAACTTTTATGTTCCTTTTATTTTCAATTAGCAACACCCCCTGGAAAAGCCAAACAGTAAAGAATTGAATATAGATTTTAATAATTTCCGGGGGACATCAAGACACTATAGGGTTGAAACAAACTCTAGATTTACATTCCACGTCGATGTAACCAGGAAGATTTTAATGACTGTCACTAGCGTTAATTATTGTGCGAGAACACGTAGTTGAAATAAGGTGATTTGACCCCCTGGTTCTTTCTCTAGTTATAAAGAGTTTTATAAGACGTTCATTATATCCAGGGGGTGGATCTTATCTATACACACGACAGGGTTAAACGTTTCTAAAATTTCCCACAAAACAACCACAACCTCGTTTCCATGAAGTGTTAAACTGATGATTAACTAAGTCTCAATAAACAAAAAATATTATTCAATTTTCTGTGACGTAATTTATTGAATCTGCTGCCACTATAATCCATGCTTGCGGTAAATTGGAGGCTCCGGTGTAAACCGTGGTTTAATTACATTAGCACTGAACAGATATCCTACTTGCTTCCCAATCCGTTAGTCATCATCTAAAGCCAACTAGACCAGTTCTCTCGGAAACAGACAGCAAAGCAGGAGGAAGGAAATTTCCCACCCTCCCTCCTCCCTTCTCTCTCATACGTTCTTATTTCAAAATAGGCATCAGGCATCGATATCTGGAATAAATATATGGATCCCAGAATAAATGAAAGAAATCAATCAATCAATACACATTCTTCCTATTTTGATATTTTTAAGGGGATTCAATATTATAAATAAATGGAAAAATAAAAAATATAGTTAGTTTCCAATAAGATCATTACAATAGACATAATGCATATTTAGATATAAGGGGATTCTCCGGGCCCTTTAGAGTCCGAATAAGCTCGGTCTTAGTAGATTACTAATAAGTCTCTTACCTTTGTAATAGGTTTTAACGTTTATCTTTTCCAATGACCAGATAGTAATGACGCGCAAGAAGTAATATGACATTTATTATTTGTTCTAATATGGGAGCAATAATTTGATCGATTACAAATGACATAACTTAGTAATTAAGCAATTAACCACAGATAAGCTGCATATTGGACCACTAATTGCCATTTTCCTTGACGATATGTAAATACTGTCAAAAAGGGAGGAAGTTTAGAATTAAAAATAGGTGTATATAATTCAATTTCTATCTGATAAACGGACAAATTACGTTATAATAAAGAAACCTGGTACCCCAGGAAGACTGGTTTAGTATATCATTGCATAAAAATAGCGCCAGGGTGTATAGAACATCCCTCCCATTAAAACAGGATTTTCAATGACTATATAAGGAAAAGGAATGTTCTTGTTATCAATTTCATTTTTCCTTATAAAATAATTTCAGTAAATTTCAACATGTACGTGACGTGTATATTTTAACGAGCTAGTAATTCTCAGTCGATATAAAGATAAAGATTGTTTTATGCTTCAAAGAGAGTATTTATAAGCCTATGATAAAGGCTGTTTCATGCTTCAAGAAAGTATTTATAAGCTTCTGATAAAGTTTGTTTCATGCTTCAAGAGATTGTTTATAAGCTTCTGATAAAGACTGCTTCATACTTCAAGAGAGTATTTATAAGCTTCTGATAAAGGTTGTTTCAAGTTCAAAGAAGTAATAAGCTTCTGATGAAGGTTTATTTATGCTATAAAGATAATATTTATGAGCTTCTGATAGACGGTTTGCCTCTTCGGCAATTACATTCTCTAAATATTTGGTTTGTTCGTGAACACGCGATCATCATAAATTTTGTTCTATTTTTCTTGAAGTTAATCCATTAAAATGGAACCGCCATTTATGGAATTCTGACTAGTTCTGAAACAAGTTCTTTCTCAGTACTCGCGCTTACATCTTAAAACAATAGAAAACACCCGGAAAACTATTCTACAATACAACAAGTTCCACATGGTCATACGACGTTGCAACAACGTTACAGCAAGACGTCGTAACGTTTCTTCAACGTTGTCAGGACGTTGTTTGACCATGATGTGCCCACTGGGTTGTGAAATAAAATGCTCTTTTACATAAATAAAAGAAAATGTTAATGCGATTTCTACTTAGAACGGACTTTAGCTACATTCAATTTCTGATATATAAAACCAGCAACAAAAAGGTTCCCATCCATCAGGATTCGTGGATTAACTTCATGCATAGCCTCGTTCTCGTGAAAACTCGCATGTTTTTTACAGCGTTTGGAACAATATGTTGTTTTAAAGTATAACCATTTATTTTAAGTTCCTCTTTTTAATGCATTTATGAAAGCCTAGGTTTCAAAATATTTGCTTGTTGAATTTTAATACGAGATAATTTGTAAGAAAAACCAGGTTAAAAATTGGTCAAATTTAAGACTAATTCTAGTAGCAAACTGAGGCTCAGCAGTTAAGAGGTCCAAGAATGAAAATCCAATAAATATTTCTTTTAATCAACTTATACAGCTTCTGTACATCAAGACTGTACTACAAGAGCACATTCGTGTACATCTATCGCGCTTAAGGAGGCTACCATTTCAAATATTTTTTCTGTTCCTGCAACATTGAAATCGACAGCAGATTTGAATTCCTCATCGAAAAATTTGGAAGTAATTTTATGGCGTTTTCAAATCTGGAAACATAAGAAGACTGTGACCATGATAAGTAAGTAGGAAATAAATACACACTTAAAAAAATATAAGAACCAGTAATTTTAAAACCTATATATAACCTATAAATAACCTATATTATCTAAATAACCTATATTATATATACTGAAGTGTTTTTATATGCCACACACTCAGCTACCTGTGTTGCTTAACCTAGCAGTAACTATGTGAGTGTTATAATTAAACATAATTTAGCAAACAGATATATAGGATTAATTTTAAAAGAAGATTAATTTTAAGCTTATCAAATAAAAATAATATAGGCGTATACGAGGCATGACGAGATTAACAATGCGGTAAAATACAAGGAAGTTGTACCCAGTGGGCACATCGTGGTCACACGACGTTGCAGCAACGTTATAACAATGCCTGTAACGTTTCTTCAATATTATCAGGATGTTGTTTGACCACGATGTGCCCACTGGGTAATGGATATAATTCAATGTTTTTTTACAGTGTATGGAACAACCTACTATATAAAGCGTAACTACAACGTTTTTAATTTCCTTTTTTAAATTTATGAAAGCGCGGGTTTCACCGAAGGATACTATCTATTGCATTTGAATCTACCTATTACGTTGTAATAATATACCACTAATTTGATATACATTTTTTCTGCTTTTTTTCACATTAAAACGACAACTGGTTTTGAGTTACTTGATGAAAAATAAGCCGACAATGACGTAACTATTAAAAGCAGTAAAACGTTATATCGTATGTATTTAAAATCTGGGAAAATATGTATTTTGTGTTGGCTTATATTTTCAACCAGGAAATCAGATTTCTTATCGGCACAGAAAGAAAAGATTGCATACTCTTTTAATGAGTCTTTGAAAGCATATAAATTCAAAAATTCAACATTTACCCTTATCTTGACACAGATCTTTGACAACTAATCTATTTCACAGAGACTAAAAAATAGAACTTTTGATCCAAAATATCGTACGGGCCTGAAACATGAATTTCAAAATTGTACAGTACAAAATTGTATTTGCATAAACAGATACTCGTTAGCAACCTTCTCGTACGTTTTATCCTTAACAACAACATCAACATAATCATTAATAACAACTAAAATAACAACAATAACAAAAAAATGTATTACCAGTAATTTATATATATATACCTCTCAACAACAATTACACGATTTCTCATACAGTAAACGTAGCTTTTTGAGCTCACTTCAGAAGCGTCTTCGAGATGAATAAAATAATTGAAATAACTAGCTTACATAACTTTATATTTGATTACACTAGAAACTTCTTTTAAACATATGTGAACACGTATGCACCTTGGCAAGAGGAAGGGATATTTAACTGCGTGGAATATGACAATGTCACAGACTATCAAATGAGTAATGGCAAATACATATCCTTTGTACTGGCACTAATTATCACTTTCTTAATTGGTGTTCACCTTGACTCCTGCTTCTCATTTTAATTGTTTTTATTATTTCATTACATCACTTCCTGGATTCGTATATACGTGGAAGGAAATTAGTCGGAATCTGGCATTTATTTGGAAGAAATATTTTGTTGAAAGGCAGGTCCAATGCAAGATATAACCTAAATTCTAGTGTCTCTGTCACATCTGGTACTACACGATAAAATAGGAGAGTGTGATGTCATGTCTCCCCCACCCCCACCCCACCCCCACCCAAAACAACAACAACAACAACAACACTCCTAGACAACCTGTATCTGTACAACACGCAATAATCATTTCCTCACCAAATATTGAAACTATAAAACAACTAGCTTGCAAGCACCTACAGACATTGGTAAACATGATAGCAAATAAAAAACATTTTTCTTTTAATTAATTTTATGGACTATTCCTTTATTACCATTTCAGAGATAACGAGGATGTTTTTTCAGGTTTTCAAGTAAAATACTGTGCGATAAAATAAAAAAATCTTCCAGAAATATATACTCTCCCTAATCTACAGCACGAAAACCAAATCAGACTTGCATAACAGATAGAACAACGCTAATATATAAGTTACATAACAGAGTTACTTGTTTCACGTTGGGATGTTCTGTAATTTATTAAAAATACAATGTTTGTTTTGTTCACAATATTAATATAACATTGCTGGCGCCAAAGATAAAAATAAACATGTTGCCAATTTTGAGGTGAAAATTAATTTCACCACACAGTAAGAGTTCGCAACGCTTCCCCCTTTTACTAAAGTTGGATCTACTCAGGTTACAGGGAAGGAAAGGCAGTCGTTTTGAAGGGATTGGATGACCATCGCGTAGAAAATGTTTTAGAAAATTGAATTTAAAAAAATTGCAATAACGAAAATAACCCTTTTATATTCACAACTATACAAATAAAGAATGTTATATAATTAACAACTTCCTTCTAATTAGGAAGCCGAACCCTGAGTTACCACGTGGGAGATTAATAATTGCCATTTATAAACAAATTAAACATTTGAATTCACCGTTTTCCAGTCACTTTCTTAACTTTGGGTTGCATGTGGAAGCAAATTCCAAATACATTGTAATCAATGTGTCCTGGATGTTTATTTAAAAATCGAATCGTTTAAAAGAGGGAGGCGTTTATTTACAAAAGTAATTTACCATCTCATCTAAATAATAGAAATATTAATAATAGCAATGATAATAATTAAAAATAAATAAATATATAAAACAAGCAAACAACGAATTTCTGATTATATTTTCTCTTTTTAGCAGTGTCACAGTCTCAGAAGCAATAGAACTCCTTCGTTGAGTGTTTAAAAAAA
>JANTOQ010393128.1:0-21499 GCA_027564595.1 Bythotiara depressa
CGACTGTTCCAACCGCCCTACTATTGGAGACCCTAGAGTAGTCAGAGCCTCGTTTTCACGGAAAAACAAATTTATTTAAACAAGTGTAGTAGAAGCTTCAATAACTATACTTTATTGCTATAACTTTTCGAATATGAAATCCATTGTTTCTAAAAATAAAGTGTAACTGAATTGTCATTTTTGATGACGTAATTTCAGGAATGGAGTAATGTTACAAGTAACAGAAGCATATAAGCGAGTGGCTAGCTTTTCAGAATAAATTACCATACAATGTTAAACCGATAATGCCTGGATACACCTCCTACCTATTGTAAATTTCCTAATAGTAACCCTTATGTTTTGAAAGATCGGGGGCTTATTTACTCCTACCAACTTTATTTTTCCTTTTATTTTCAATTATTAACACCCCAGAAAAAAGCAAAGCAGCAATGAAATGAATATAGATTTGAATAATTTCCGGGGACACCAGGCACTATAGGGTTAACGTTTTATCAATATGCTATGCTCTGGAATATTCTCGCTATTGATTTTTAAAGCACTCCTGCGTGCACGTGATTTTAATAAGCTAGACAGTTGCATTCCATCTATACATATAAAGGTTCAGAAGCAGCCAGCAGAGCTGTTCTAGGAAAACAGGTGTTCTTATCTTCCAGGATGTACATTCTTAAATCATTTTGATGTTTCCTTAGAACACCACATTTTCCAAGGAAGTGATCCTATTTTCCTTAGAACATCTCTTTTCCCAGGAAGAGCGCCTATTTTTCTTAGAACACCTCTATTTTTAGGAAACAAGGCGGTTTCTCTTAGAACAGTTCATTTTCCCAGGAAGTCAGAAAATTAACAACACATATGAATTCAATTCAAGCTCAATTTACTAGGCTGGATCAATTATTTACATCTTGTATAGAGGTTTACGGATGAGACGTTGGGCAACGTTTCCACGTGGAGGGACCTACTGTCCTCGCGGGGCCACGCCCACTAAATGTTATATGTTGTGTGCGCCACTAGTCTGACAATATACATTAATTGTCCTCGTCAACTAGTGGTGCAGTGTTGTGGAAAAGGAAAGCCAAATATCTCTCTCTAGAACATCCCTAATTGCCAGGACTGACACACCTCTAGAACACCTCCGTTGGCTGCTTTTGAAGGAAGAAACTATTGATAAGCTTGTTCTTCAAATGACAAATAACTAAACACAAAGAAGACTAGGAATGTAGCCCAGTATATTTTCAAACCGATCTAATAGAATCACACGACGAAACAAAATAATTTGTTTGGGGCAGTGGCACAGTGGTGAGCGAGTTGAACTTGCAATCCAAGGTTGGCTGGTTCGGCTCTCATTCGCGTCACAGTACGAAGGATGACCTCTTCGCAAGAACCATAAGTCATGTTTATATGTTTATGTGTGCCACAAGTGATGCCTATAATGCAATATTCGAATGGGCTCCTGGTGCAGTGTTGTGTAATGTGCGTTGTTGTAAAGTTCTCTGAGTTGAAAGCTTAGAAAAATAACCCACAAAAAACACAATAACCTTTGAAAATGAAATAATGTTATCAATTTCTAGTCAACATTTATGCGCATCACATATCACACATGCATAAATAAATGAAATTCAACTCAAAAACCTATTCATGTGTGGTGAAATTGACAACAAATGGCTGCATAATTTATTTACTTTTCAATGTTAATTTACTTGTTGTTTATACTGTAGTCGCAATCTCTGAAAAAGACCAAGTCATCTTAATCCTACAAACAAATCTAGATTCTATAAAATAACTTATTGACAAAATATACCAAATTGATCATAATAGTACCACAAATCAGGCCCTAATCTAGCCCCCAAAGGTATCTGACTTAATTTCTAAGAAATGTATACCCTTTTAGCTAAAAATGTTTAAATTTGAAGCATATTTGATGTGATCACAAAGTTAAATTTGAAGCATATTTGATGTGATCACAAAAGTTAAATTTGAAGCATATTTGAATTGATCACAAAAGTTAAATTTGAAGCATATTTGATGTGATCACAAAAGTTAAATTTGGAAGTGTCCATTTTCCCTTCTACCTCATCTATCCTGCGATTCTAGATTAGCCAATGCAAATGTGACTAAAAACCGTATATATAATAAATAATATACAGGTATATATAATAAATAATATACAGGTATATATAATAAATAATAACAGGAATTTTGTCCAGAATTGAAGCTTACTAACTATTTCTTTAACATATATCACAGATTTAAAAGAATGGAGTTGCCATGTCACCTCATGGAAGTTTCCATTATTTAGCATGTTACCTCAGTAATATACAGTATATAATGGTCTCTATATTAAATAAATTAAATTAATTAAATAAATGAGGTGGCAAGAATGGACATGTTTTTCAGCCCTATTAACAGAAGCTTATAAGTACTCTCTCGAGAAATAACTGGTATAAGTTTGTATCGGCAGCATGCGACAAGCTGGGTAAAATTAACAATGAAAACTTGCAACAGCATCCAACTTATATTTGGTTACAACTCTCCAAAAACTAGTCTCTCCAAGCTGATATTTGCTCACTTTTGCACAAATTAATTTTTCACATTTATCTTCATTTTCGAGAAATTGTGTAATTAAAACATGAATATCTTACAACCATTCTGTTGCCAAAAAAACATTTAATTTTTAATTTCCCAGTATTGTCAAACCAATTTCTTGAATTTCAGTTTAGATTTTTAGAGATTACCAGAAAAGAAAAAAACCTGTAAGAGTTTTACATTGCTAATGCTGCCATTTTTACATGCAAACATAAAACATGACTTACCTCTAATCTATGCTCTTTAAATACTTTTATTAAAGGCTAAAAAAGAAGTTATAAACATTATAAACCACACAGTTTTACATTCTACTTACAATTGTAATGTAGAGAATTTCAATACACATAGAGACCAACACAAACGTTCACCAGGATAAAAAACTATAAACATTTCTCTTCGATGATAACAAATTATTATTATACTTTTGGCAAAGTATGGTTCCACATTAAGATACTCCCATCCCCAGCTGAGGTAATGATGACATCAGCATGATTTTCTGCCCAAGTTAAATCATACAAGACATCTTTCCATTCTACTCTAAAGTTAATAACAAGTTATTAATAAATTAAAAACGTAATTGAAGCAGTAGAGCAGTACTAGCGATTTCATCTCGAGGTCATGAGTTCGAGTCTATTACAATCTCTTCACAAAAACCAGAGGTCATGAGTTCAAGTCTATTACAAACTCTTCGCAAAAACCATAGGTCACAAGTTAGTCTATTACAAGTTCTTCACAAAAACCATAGGTCATGAGTTCGAGTCTATTACAATTCTTCATAAAAACCATAGGTCATGAGTTCGAGTCTATTACATTAACCATATGTCATGTTTATATGTTAAGTGATACCTGTAATGCAATAAACGAATGTGCTCCTGTCATTCTTGTGAATTATAAAGGTTTCCGATAGGAAATTTATAGTAAGAAGGAGGTATAACTAGACATTAAAGTTGGTAAGACCCCTGGTTCTTCATAAAATTATAACGGTTTCCAATGAGAGGTATGTATATGAAGGAATTAATTAATATTGAACTCCATGACCATAGTGACGTGTACATAAAATAAAGGTAATTTATTTTCCAGATATACTGCTGGCCAAATTACATTCCAAGAAGTGAATAAAGTAGCCTAATTTCTTAATCCTTTTAATGCATATTGTCCCCCAGAAACGATTCGCATCATTAGTCATTTCTTTGATAATTATGCATTTCTAAGGCAGTACTATATCCAGAGTTTTTTTGGACAAAGGTTTAGTGATTTGCTTAGTTATGTATCTAGTGAAAGTTTGGAATTTGACGACTCTAGATCGCCGGAAAATGCATTTACCAACCATAGCAAGTGCCATTTTCTTGAAAATTCTTAAAATTAAATACAGTTAGTGTTCAATTCCCTTACACCAGTCACAAGTAAAACGTCAACAAGAAACAAAAACCCCTGTTCATTAGTTTGTATCCTGTATATCTTGAAGCTTCACAAGTCTGCCATTTATAAAATGAGTAAACCAAATTATTAGATGCTTGTTACATTTCTATTATTTACTCTAAGAAATTATTTTTTGGGCACCAGAATTTGGGCTTCCAAACCGGTACACCGGCTTCAAAATTGCTCAGGAAATGGCCCTGCAAGGGGATAATTACTGAGAATAAGTGTGAGAAAGTAGGATAAAGTTTATAATGACCTCCTGGAATTTCATGTAATTATAAAGAGTTCCTGTAAGGTTCACGTTGTAACCAGGAGGTAGATGCATTAAAGATTAAGAAATTAAAACATTCCTGTTCATTATGCATTATCGTTATTTGATTTTGCAACACTCACTATTGATTGAAAGATTTAACAGTCATTTCATGTTCAAGAGAGTATTTATAAGCTTCTGATATCATGAGTAACCATCAAACATAACTAGATAGATATAAGCTTGCTGTAAGTAATCATACCTGCAAATACTCTCAACCAAAGTATTCCTTCTGATCAATACATGCAAACACCCTCCTCCTAAAATATAAATATAATTAATACCATGAGCATCATTCAGGTAATATCATTTAATATAAAAAATCAATCCATGACCAATTTATTGCTTCCAACATATATAATCACTATATTATACTTGCCCTTCGATTTTTTCATTTACCAAACACAAAATGGTAAATAAACTCTCACTAACCCAGTAATGCATATTAGTGTCCCCGGAAAGGAATCAAATCATTGGTCATTTCTTTTCTATTTTGCTTTTTCCAGGGGGTTAATTATTTGAAATGTAATGTATAATAAATTTGGTAAAAGATGATAAGACCCCTGGTTCCTCATACAATTATAAAGGTTTCCAATGAGAAGTTTAATAATATACAGGTGAAAATATATCTAAAAATCCTTTCATGCCCATGTTTTCATTGACAGCCAGCAATTACCAGAACTACTATCCTACGAAATGGAGGAGGATATTTGATTTCTCATCTGAATAGTGGGTGGCCTTCCCACTTTTTAACCCTTATAATGCATAAGCATACCTGTATAACTTTCCTTCATTAAAGTGACAGAGAGATTGTTGGTAAATGTTGACAAGTAACCTAATAAAATCACTTAATCCTGTGCTTATTTATGGGATGACACAATCAATTATTATATTTTTTTGTCATCAAGAAAATCAACAACGTTACAAGGGTAAAGATTAAATACATGCTCTGTGATCAACCTTGTTACTAAGGGTAAAGATAAAATACATGCTCTGTGATCAACCTTGTTACTAAGGGTAAAGATTAAATACATGCTCTGTGATCAATTTTGTTTAATTAGAATTAAAGGAGAAGTTCCCTCAAAAATGATTAGAGAGTTCCAAAAATGAGGAACACAACTTTTTTAAATTTTTGAAAAAGCTCTTTCCTGGGATCTTCATAGCAATTTTTTGTTCTTAGCAAAAAAAAATAAGTATTCTAAGTATTACCTTTTAGGGAGAATGACACTAATTTCAGCTATGATGTCATGTGACGGGAAGAAAAACACACAAACAATATTTCTGTTTTAATAACTTTGCAACTGCTTGACAAATGAAACTTTATACATTGGTAGAGGTTATCAAGAGGAGTCAGGATTACCATATGTGAAGTTCACTGTGACATCACAACACTAGTTCCAGACCTCCTGAGATTTTGCTGACAAATAACTTTAAAATAACTTAAAAACCAAATGGTCAATATTCACCAAAATTTATGCAATGATACTGTCTAAAGGATATTAAATAATTGTTTTGTTAAAGTATCATAGTTACAAGTTCCAGGTCCTCAAAATTCGCAGGTACTTTCTCAGTCAAACAATTTGAATTAAGAAGAATCAGTATGAAAATACATTTTAAACAGTGTGACCAATCATGCTGAATTGGAATTAAGAAGTATCCGTATAAAAATACTTAAGATCTTAAAAGAAAACTCGCATAAAGGAAAAATAATAAACGAGAAGTGATAACATTAAAAAAAACTTTAATTATTGTAATATACAAGTTGACGATGTTCTAAAGTGTTAGGATGATATAATTATTAAAATCAGTAAAGTCACTTCTTGTTTATTATTTAATTATTAAAATACATGCCAAAACAAGGTTACTTAATACTTTGATTTATTTTTTAAATGTTACATTATGAACATGTTTAATTGGTCACTTGTTTCTGAACACAATTTACATAGGTTTACAGCATGCAAAACACTATTTAGAATGAGCAATTCACATACCTGACAAGCCAAAATTTTGTCCACTAACACAAGCAAGTTTGTTTGCATCAAATGGAGAAAATTTCACTCCATTACAGTGGTAGTGAGTTGTTTTGAAGGATAGCATATCCAACAAACAGCATTCTTCTGTTTACATCATGCTTTGAATATTCATCTATTTAACCATTATCTGAAATACAGTTGTGGCTGTTTAACTTGAACGACAAATTAATTATGATAGAAAGCCCTGAAAAAAGTTTGAAGAAAGTGGAGGGGTGACAAGTTATCACTGAAAAGTATAAATTTATATATACAAACAATCACCTCCATAGCACAGATTAACAGCAATATATATTCTTGTGACAGTTAAGTTCTTGTTACTCAGTCACAGGAGATTCTTATAGAGCTATGAAGTGGAAACATTGATGTAAAGTTTGTGTTATCTTGATGGAAATTACCTTTGTTGTGGTAACTTCAAACAGTAAATTAAACTCTTGATAAATTTAAAAGTCAGTTACAATTTTTTTGATTTGAGAACAGATAAGCTCTAAAAGGATAAAAGTTGTATACATTTAACAGTTCTAGCTGCTTTTGCAAAAATGAGAATTAAGTGAAAACCACTCCATTCAACATATATTGAGGTAAGTAATGTTTCATATGTCAATATTTGTCATGGTGTGCCAGGGTGTTTGAATGTGATTGTACACCACCATTCATGACCTGATCAGACCAGCAGCCAGTAAATAAAAACTATTATACTAGTAATTTAAGACAATATAATAATATATACTAAGGCCAAATAGTAGTTTACATTGTTATTTTGCTACAAGGTTTCATTTTTTAAAAAGATATCTTGTAATGTCTTCCTCACAAGCATAGTTTAACCTATTTGGCATTATTACTCGGTCGTCAGGGCGAATCTGATTGGCATAGAGTGCAATTTATGATGTCAGAACAGGGCTAATATTTTACGGTATTGCCCAGAGTCAATAGCAAAGCATAATGTTGGTCATTTTATGTTTATGACTAAAAAGTACAGTTATAATACAGCAATATGTCCCAGCAAGTCTTTACAAAACATTTTTAGCACACCGACCTGTAAGGATGTGTCAATAAAAATCACCATTGTTTGAAGGAATAAAACGAAACATAAACTACCAGATGAAGAAAAAAATTTATTATGAGGAACCTGTAGTCGAAATGGAATTGGGGAGTTTCTGTCAAAAACCAAGAAACTTCTTCTTATTAGTCATTAGGGTAAAGGTGCAGATTATAGTGCCAGATAACAGCAATATCGAAAAAATCAAACTAACTTGATAAAAATATTGATCCTTTTTATGTCTCTCAACTAAGATGACACAAGAAAATGGATAGCTTAAGAAATTACCACAAAAATGAACTGAATGTCAAGGAAATATGTCCAACATTCTAAGTAACAGCTATGGTAACAAAAAACAAACATTCTCCATCTGGCTTTTAAGTTGTTCCAGAAAAAGGCTGTTTACTTTCACAAATAAAACAAATGTTTGAAAACTGGAATCTGGTATTGCCTGCAAGTTTTTATGGTGCACACAACACAAATT
Source organism: Bythotiara depressa (assembly GCA_027564595.1). Lineage (NCBI taxonomy): Eukaryota > Metazoa > Cnidaria > Hydrozoa > Anthoathecata > Bythotiaridae > Bythotiara > Bythotiara depressa. Next base: position 7,863 of record JANTOQ010393128.1, read on the forward strand.
GAGCTTTGATTATAAACTTAAACATTAATCACAGCAAAACAGTCTTTCACCTCTTTCAACTAACACCATTTGTAAAAGGAAACGAATTGTTATCGATGATGACCAGTTGTAAAATTTGAAATACGCTTAACCCTTTATTTTGTTTTAAAAATACTTGCGTCACCGAAAGAATCATAAAAACTTTGTTTTGTTGAAAAAAATTCGAATGCATGCAACTTTTAAGATTTTTAGAATATTATTAGAATTTCATTCTTCCCCTCTAGTGTATATTATTTGACTGGGGAATAAACATATATTAATTGTTAAGTTACGGCAATATGGAAAATATTTACCTCAGTGTGCACAGTACCTTGCAAGCTCGGGCACCACTCCAACTTCGGGTAAATATTTTTCCATATTGCCCTCCTTAACAGTTAATATAGGTTCAATATTTATTAAGCACATCAAGACATGTAAATTTTTGCATGCTCAATACTGGACCCAAAAGGCCACCCAACTATGCTGACCACTTTTCTAAAGTGTGTTGCAAAAACTGCTTTTCTCAGTTTGCAAAGTGGTTGTTCCCTACCCGAATTTGTATTATAAACAAATAATTATAAAGAAGCACTACAACATTGTTGTCAGAAAAAAGAGTAATATTTCTTTAAAACTGAATATAAATATAAATATATTTGTATACGCTTATATTAACAACGATATAAGAAAATAATTAAATATGAATACTTATAGACAAATAAATTTCCATATTCACTTCATCTTGGTTATTTGCAATATTTCTTTCGACAAACCTTCATCTATTTTGTGGACTGAATCTATACAATACCCTTTCTTCTTCCGAATAAATTCTATAAAACCATATGTTCCTCCACCGACACCAAAGTAATGTGTTTTCCCAGCAAATAATGCCACACCATCATCAGCTAAATGGTTCTGTAAAATATTATATATCTTGGGATAATAATTAATGTTATAAATAGTTTCTGAAGACACAATCAATTTAAATCTTTCATGCTTTTGTTCTGCTAAATATTTACTAACGTTATCCCAATCTCCAGATAAAAATTCAAATTTTTTCAATGCAGACGGATTACTTCCTTTTCGAGAAACTGTATATTCCACACAGGGAATTGTGAATTTTTCAATAACTTCTGAATTATAATCTTGTAAGCAAACCTCGTCAGCACCACAAACGTATGCATATAAACCCAACAAACCAGATCCGCAACCAAGATCCATTACATTCTTTCCAAGAAGCAAACTTTTATGATCTTCTAAATATTCCAGTAAGTCAAACGTACATTCCCAAACTTTTAAACCACCTTCGTATTCTCCGGTTTGCAAATCTGATGATTGTAAAAAATGACTAATTTTAGATGATGCTAGTCGTTCTTCCACTAATGATGGATTTACATAATACAATTCATCATTTCCAATAGCAACAGTCAAATAATCATCATCGGGATCATTATTGATCAGTTTTGGGTCACAAACATGATTTACACATTGTCTTAAAACTTTATCTTCCTCCAATAGTTTCTTATTGTCAGGACATACATCTTGTGCACCAAAATTAAATTTGAATTCCATTCCACTCTAAAATACACTCTAAAATAAAGTTGGTAGAATTTGATAAGTCCCCCTGATCTTTTATAAAATTATAAGGGTACTATAAGGAAATTTACAATAGGCAGGGGGTGTATCCAGGAATTATAATGTTAAGGAATCATTGCTAAAAATAATTTTCATTTGTGTGAAAATTATGCAAATTTTTAATCAAATTTACCACTTATGAATACAACATATATAATATTAAAATAGTTTGCATACTAATAATGTTCACACTATAGAAGACATAACAAATGCAGTACCGCATCCTTTAACATTGTATCAAGTTCCTCATTAACCATGCTTCCTGGTGAAGTTTATAAGCTCAAGTTATTTAGAAATTGTTAGTTATACAGGACATGTTTCTTGGCCTAAAGGAAAGTAACGAACATGTCATCCACTCTGATTAAGATTTTACTTTATGCCTATCCTACAGGGGTGAGTTTATTATGAAGACTGATGGGAAAAGTCTAACACTTTTCTGGTTCATAAAAAGAATAGCAAAAAATTATTTAAAAAATTATTTATTTTTAGAAATATGCAATTATGATACACTTTACACTTATTTTGAAACTAATAGTATTTTCTCATCTTTCCAATCAAATATCCTGAAACTATTGACTATTATTCATGAAATATTTTTAAACTTTGATGTCTGTCTTTCACATAAAACTAAAACACATTTGGCATATTCTTAATATTAGATAAAAAAATTTTTGCAGATGATTATCTCTGAGCATGTGCATAAAAAATTTGCTAATAGTTCGGCGATATATTTCATGTAGAAAAATAGTTTAAATGGTTCCAACATTTTTTGATGTCACCGATCGCAGAAAAGAAATAACCAATCAGAATACACCTTTTTTCTGCATGTGGAAATTGTAGTTGCCTTTTTGCAATGTTTATTGCTCTACATTTATCGCATCGTTCAATATTTGTCGCCATGTGAAAATCCACCTTAACATGAACTCATTTAGAGCATGTGACACTATTATGGTTTTAATGCAAGCTGAATGTAACATGCTAAGAATTCATGCTAAATTGACCAGAAATATATGGGAAAGTTTTCATATTAACTTATCTTATCAGAATCTCTTTCAATATATTCACTCCTAAATATTAAACAAAACACAACATCATCTTATGCTAAGTACATCAGTTGTGAGCTGTAGGGAAGCCATCATTCATAGGAGTGTTTGTGTGTTTGCATACTTCAACTGACATTATAGGTTTTTAATCAAATGAATAGTCATGCATAATGACAAAGAATGTCAAAAAACATTTTATGCTTCTAATGTCAATGTTATAGTCTTGATACATTGGATAGATATAAATTCAATATACATTTGCATTTTCGACCTCAAACAAGAAATGACTCTCACAACATTCGATCTTTCAGATCTTTAAATTCTATAACTGCCAGAACAAATCGTTTCCAAGCCTCTTTTTTCTCATTCTGTGCTACCAATTGGGAAAGACTTGATCAACATATTAAAAACTCTCCTTCTCTTATATCTTTCAAAAAATCTTTACTTAAATTTGTAAGACCATCTGCAGCTAACAATATTAAACAAAACACAAAATTCATTTCATGCTACACACAAATTCATTTTATGCAAATATGTCAGTTCAGAGCTATAGGGAAGGCATCATTATGGGTGTTTGCATACTTCAACTGACATTATAAGTTTCTGATGCACTATCAATGAGAAAAGTCATGCATTGTGACAAAAATGTCCAAAAAATCTAAAACTACTTCTATAGTTCTGTAAAACATAATTTCATATAATAAATAAAGCTATAAATTGATGTGCCTCATTTTCATAAAAATTTGAGAAGTTTACAGGTTGTATGATGCCCAAATTATTTGAGAAATCGTTCCTAAATGACTCCTAGAAAAACATTTTAAACTTCTGTAAACAACGTTTTTTGTAAGCATATAAGTAAAAGTAGACTTCGTATAATCAATAAAATTGTAAATAAAGGACACATGTAAATTATAATACATAATTTTAATTGAAGCTTCTGTTTATGTGATATAATTTCAAATTAAAAGACCTCTCAAATGTGATATTGCTATCTTTCAAGTTCTTAAAGTTAAACAGCTTAAACTAGTAGTAAAGCCCCACTAAGATGATTATCTGTTTTACATTTGCTGCAATAATCTTATTCTTCTGTCTGTCACATTTAGCCTTTTTGTACTACAAAGAAAACAGAAACTGCCAGGTTTGGTACAGAGATAAACTGCATTTTCAAGTTTTTTCTTTGGAAATATAATGAAAACTTTATTTTGGATGAAAAATAATTGTGTTAGAAAGATTATGAATCACACGAAAAACACATTTTTTAAATTCATAAACAAACTATTTTTATCAACTAAAAGTTCCTAAACATTGCTTTTTGATTCTATTTCTTTTATTTTGCATCCTGGTGGGACAAGGGAGATTTTGTAATCAAAGAGGTGTTGAAACATCCTTAAAGTACCACAAATAACTAATCCCACTCAACTAAACACGTCACTTAAAAGAGATTATAAATTTTTAATGAATTCAGCTTTCCTATTATAAATGTTTCTTACTTCATAAAATCATTTTAATTTGTCAATCTTTCGTGTTTTTTCCTACTACTACTACTAGAGATGGAAAATCACAAAAACCTGACACCATGATGGTTTTAAAATTAAGCTAAATTTTTGGACATTTTGTTAGACTTTTGAGCACAGTGCTTTGGGATCAAAATAAGAAAAACAAGAAAAACCTTTAAGGCATCTGGTATGTATAAAAACATAAAAAGAACCACGCACATATCAATTTATTGGTGAAAAGGTTTTCTTGTGTTTCTTATTACAGAGGTGTTTTTTGTTGAGTCATTGTATCCAGTCAATCATTCAGAACAGTTTTGTCAGGTATGTGTTGTGAAATTTTCTAATACAGCTTCTCCACACTTAGAACTCGTGAGCTGGATATTTGAAAATTAAATTTAGCAAGCTATATAGCTAGTGATAAAAGACATCTACCTAGCTTTAAACAACAGACCCAGAAACTTTTCAAATTTGGATTTAAAAAAGTAAAAGTAAAATCCTCTGCAAAAACAGCATGAGCTTATTTTGCTCATGAAACTGAGAAAGAGTGTGAAAATACTTTTGACTCAGCACACTTCTAAGCAAAGTGTTATTGGTATTTTGTGTGTAAATGTTCTCCTCCCCAGATGCAATGAGAAATAGAAGGTAAAATATAAAACCTTGCAGCATATCCACAGTAAACCTCAGCAAGCAAAATAACATGTTACAGACACTATCTAATAAAGTTTAGCCAGGAAACAGAACCAAAAATATTTTTAGTACACTATCCAGAACAGAGAACTCTGTGGACAGATTTAGTCAAGAAGTTAAATTAATCATCTTAATACATTGAGTTTACAATTTTTCCTGCTCATGTGCTATATTTTATTTTATTTTATGTTTTCAATTATTGTATTGTATTTTTGAAAACCTGGAGCAAGAATGAAATAAGTTGCAAAAAAGGATTTTTTTAAAGGGTACAGTATTGTCTTCCTTATATATATTTCTATATCACAGGCCTCCTATGAAATAAATAAACATTCACTGTGTGTTTATGGTTCAGGATATCAAAACTACAGAACCATATCAACACAATACAAGAAGAGAGGATGAAAGAAGCATGACTAGAAGCTGTAACTGTATGAGAGTTGTTTGGAAATGTTTTCTAAGTCTTACGACAAATTAATAAAACAACGATTACGATGATGCAGAGCCACACAAAAAGAAAAAAGAGTAAATTCAACTAGTAGTAAAAATGTGAATATATTTATAAGAAAATAAGGAACAATTACGAAAAACATAAAAATACGTTTGCATAGACTTACAAAACATAAGCAATATTTGATATTTCTACCGACAAAAAATAACCAAAAAAGGGTCTGAAAAAGGATATTATCAATTTCATTTGGGCACCAAAATTAGAAAATTATCTGAATCAGCTCTTGATTAGATATATATTTATATTTTATTTATATATATTTTAGTTTGTTGTAGCCACTTCCTCTATATGCTTTCCATCATTTTACCAATTATCATTTATTAGTCAAACAGCAGTTGTAAGAAAATTTATTGTTCTTCCCTCATATTATGTGGGAAACAATTTCATTGAAAAATTTATACAAAATAATTTTTCTCGACAAACAACGTTATCTGAAAAATAGTTTTCATTTTATTGTCAAAGTTTTATTTTGACTCAAGCCAGACCATATTTTTCTTTACTTTATAAAGGACTAGCGTAAAACTTACAAGATACTTAATAATTTAAAGACATGCTCAAAATATTTTTATTGTATCTTGAATATCTCATTCTATAAAACAGACTATTTCGACAATAAACTATAAAATGAATATTAAATAAATAAGATAACAATAAATGGAGATGGATGGTTTTTTTATTCAAAACTAAACTATAACCAAGTGTTTCAACAGTCAAGACCATGAATTATAAATTACAAATTTACACCTCCAGCGTAAATAAACTGATTTGATTAATTATTTATGTGATAAATACTTATAAACTGCTATTCCAGAACTGGAGTGTGAAAGGATAGGTTGGTATCAAGGGAGGAAAAATTTTTTACTTTATTTTTTCTGCCAAGAGAACTACAATATTGACATTTTCAAATTTAGTTTAGATATAAATAATCTGCTACATAATCTTAGCATGAGAAACACAGTATAAAATCTGCTAAATGTTTAACTCTTCAATGCATAAGCATACCCCCTGGTTATACTAAACTTCCCATTGAAAACCTTTATAATTTTATCAGGGACCAGGGGATCTTATCAGCTTTTCCCTGATTTATTTTACTTTATATTTCCAATAATTAACCCCCTGGAAAAATCAAAATAGCAAAGAAATTACCCATTATTTGATTCCAATCCGGGGGAACTATGCATTAAAGGGTTAAGCCTATTCATGCTGGATGTTCTGCTGCTTTTGGTGTATGGCTGCGGGAACTTTGGCCAGATTGTGGTAAAGTATTGAAACTTGACATACCCCTACATTGGATGCATATCTGTAAATTTGTAGGTCATGTTAATGTGTCACTATGTCACTATGTCACTATGATGTCATCAATGAGAGGTGGTGTTTGTTTTTCGCCGAGATTTCACATATGTATTTTTGGCAAAAATTAAACTTGTACTTATTTTATTTTCATGTTATATTCATAAAATGTTGAAATTAAGCAACAAATATCTGCAACATGTCTATATTTGAACAATTTTATATTTCAACTGATTTTTGGGTACTATACCGCCTGTACCAGGACACCATAAAAACTGAACAATAGCGTAAAAATACTTTCTTTAACATTTGTTTGATAGCTCAACTTTTTTAGCAAAAGTCACAAAACTTCAGATTGAAACTATTCTTTTGGGAAATGTCTTAAACATCATCCATCCCCAGCATGAATAGGAATCCTGTAATCCTGAAAGAAGCTAGGAAAATTATTTCAGATCCAAATCTATCTATCATTACAACAAGCTTTACATTTACAGCAGAATAACTATGCTTTTGTACAAAATCATTAATTCTGCAAACAGATGTGAGTATTCTTATACTTATAGTAAACCTCAAAATAAAAACACTTTTATTGAGAAATTAGATCATATTTTATTTAAGAACAGAACCTGAATCAAACTTCTCTGTGTCATCATTTCCAAGAACGTCTAGGGTAAACAATCCACAATAACGAAGTTATGTATAAAATCCCATGTCTAATTATCTTAATTAACACTCTCAGCAAAATTCTTAAAACAGAGCACTCCCTGAAGCAAAAACTAAGCAAATTTTGTAAATATATTCTGTTTTTTAATTGCTAAAAACACCTTCCCACAAGAGCAAAAAACTTTAATGCCTGTTTGCAAATGGATTCCAATCTAAAAAAAAATTAAAAGTATTTTTTTAAACTACTAATCTCTCTCTCTGTTTTATAAATGTTTTAATTATATTTTTTCTTTAAAAAACTGTGATCTAGTTTTAATTTTATAGCACATTACATACACTCCAGAAGCTAATGAGTGACTGAAGAATAAAACCTATCCAAATGGTTATATAAATAAATGGTTAACACAGCAGGTTCTTTGCTATCATTTCCGTAAATGTTATTGTTTATTAAAAGTATTCCCACAATGTAATTGGTAATGACTGCAGGTATATATAGCACAGTGCTCCACAATTCAACTGCTTTCTTTGACTTCAACTATATTTATTTTTGCTTGTTTAATCATTTTCAAGTTCACTAGCTCTTTTTCGTAGTCTTTCTTGTAATTCTTCAATTCTTAAATCCAGTAACATAGAATTGTCTTTATTTTTGGATTGTTGTGGTAAGGGCTGTTCATTGACATCGTGTGATATTCTGGGACTTTTTTCTGTTCTTGTATTTGTAGTAGCATATTGAAAATATTCTGGTGATAGAGATTCTAAATAAAGCACTCTTTTTTCTAATGCTTTCAGTTGCTCATATACTTCTGTGTATTGACTAGTGTTTCTTGTTTGGAACAGAACCGTTTGTAAGTTATTCATTCGTTCCTTCAGATCTGGAGGGAGATGATAGAATGGTAAAACTGCAGATGGATGGGTTGGAGGCCAGCTTTTAATAATCTCAAAGTTTATAAGTGATTTCTCTCTATTAGCAGCTTCATTATAAACACGTTTTATTTTAACAATACTCTTTGCACTTTGTCGGGGTACAAACATCGCATCAGTTCTTGCACATGATGAACTCTTGGCATCTTCATGCATCTTGCAAAATTCTCGACGATTAAACGTATCAATTTCAATTCGTTTACGCTTTATAAATGCATTAATACGCCGATCCATTTCTTGTTTGTCACAAGTAATTTGAACAAGTTTATTATCATTCATTTGATGGATTGGATCTACTTGAATGCCTTTATGGCTTGTTGGCCGTCTGTCCCCCATCCAGTGTTTCATCTGTTTTGGAAATATGTTTGAAGACTCTAATATGACTTGAAGTTCTTCCAACATAGTCCATAACAAATTAACAATTTGTTGGTCATGAATCTGCATACTGCGTTGTTTGTTATTGAACAACATGTGTAGCATTGGAACATAGTTATGGTCATCTGTTACTCCATGCAACTTGCAAAGAAACTTACGAAGAGCTGCAATTATATCTTCAAGTAAATTTGACTCATTCATCTGTTCAAACTAAAAGAGTGTCAGAAAAATAAAAAGCTTTGAACATGATTTGAAATACACAATCTGAAAAGAAAATTTGATGCAAGAAACATTTGTGAATCTAGTTAGTAGGGAGAACTCACTAGGAGCAATATCATATCAAAATGTAATACAAATTGTTTGAAAAGAAAATGTCATCACCACAATATCAGAAAAATATAGTACCTTTATTAGAAACTTTGAACAGTAAGGAAGTAAAAAGTTTTAATATCAAGAAAATATATAAGCTTCTTAATTCAAATATGATATATATAATACTAAATATACAGTCAGACCTGAACAGCCATCCACTAATGGTGTACCCTTTGGTGGTTATTTCTCATTTACCCCCTTATTTCTGTTCATAAACACTGTGTTTCTAACTAATTATACAGGCAGTGTGGGGAATCTAAAATTCTGACCAAAATTTCCAAAAATCTGACTGACTTTCTGACCAATTTTGCCAAAAAATCTGACCAAAATCTGACCAAAATCAGAGCAAAATCTGACTCTACGATATATATTTACCTGCTTAGGTTATCAACATGATAAGGGGCACGATCCATATAATTTGGAACCAGAAACAGTGGGGTAAACTAAGTTGGGGGTAGACTAGAATTCAATCATAGATGATTGTTAAGGAATTTTGTCAAAAATAGATGTAAAAGTATAATGTTCTATGGTGCGAAGCGCCGAACTTTTTGAAAATTCCTATTTGGTAATTCCTGAAATCGCAGTTGACGTGTCGTGAAAATCTAACTTTAGACCAAATATCTGACTTTTTCAGCAAAAATCAGACCATTTTAGGCCACTTTTTGAAAAAAAGTCAGATAATCTGACCTAGGTCAGATTTATCTGACCACATTCCCCACACTGTACAGGTTAAACAGTTAAAATTAAATATTCTATTTCAGTTATTTTCAAAGTTATGTTTTGTTTGACTCTTCTACTGAAAGCTATTGTGTTTGATAAACACAGGAGCCTATAAATACTGCCCTGATACAATACAGGGAGGCCCTATTACAGATTTTAAATGTGACATGCTATTACAAGATTTTTACTGTTGTCCATTTTATATAGTTCTTACAGCAGATTACACCATATGCATAAGAAATTTGATGAGCTAGTAAATCTTCGTCAAGAAGATACTTCACCAAGAGATTATTGAAAACTGTCAAATATCACACAAAAAACTATACTACAGCTACTAATTTTACAAAACAGACAGGAAGCAATAGCACATGGCTTTCAAAACAAGAGGATCAAAGCTTTCAAAATTCTCTGAAAGGGGGGTGGATGAATTTTTTCTTCTAGATAGGGGAGCCAGAAAGGGGGGATATAGGGGAGCCAGAAAGGGGGGATGTCTGTCTGTCTGACAATGTCAAAATTGTCAATCAATGAAAACAATATTTTAATATAGAGTTTTAAAAACTACAGTTTTTTAGTAAATTTGTTGGCTCCATTCATTATTATTATTTTATTTTTTTTGCAAACTCTGCATTTTTTTGTCACACAACATTCAATATTTTTTAAATTAAAAAAATTAAAAAATATATATATTTATCCAATACAAAACTAAAGCAGACAGGTTTTTTTTGTTAATATATTATGCCCTTGAAAGGGGGGTGGGGGTGCCAGAAAGGGAGGGATTGATACCCTCTACCAACTATGATCTGTCAATTCATTCTTCTACAACAAAAGGAATAAGGCAAGTCAACATAAATTAAACACACCATCAATTTTCAAGCATAAAGCCCTTCTTGCTCTGGTTCAGATATTGCACATGCTAAAATAGCTGTTAAATGCAAACATGTTTTTTTTCTCAGTTATTCAGCTCTATATTATTACATTTAATAATTTGTTTCATAATTTGTGCTAATTTGTTTCTTACCATTCCTAAATCAATATGTTATATACAATATCAAATGTTGACATTATTCAAATAATATTTTCCCTTTATCAGAATAAACATAAATTTTTTATAAAAGAGAACAAACAGACAGATGAGTACTGTATCAACAGAAGCTGCATTGTATAGACTTTACCCAAATTTACACCAAACAAGTTATTTGGCTTGCTTTTAAATTCAAATTTCTCATCAATAAATGCATCTATGATGAACATTTCAGAATCATGCTTTTTTATATCACACAAAATAAATATTATTAAAACATCTGCTAGGTTGCCATCTACTGCACATCAAAACAATGTAGTGACCCATTTAATGTGAAAATGGTTATATCCTGGGTGATTTACCTCTCCAGAAGAATCAACATTACAAGACTTTCACTTGGATGTTATTGCTGTTGATTAATCCATGGAACTCATCCTGATATATATATATCCTTATTAACCTGAGAATTAGCCTTGGTTTATGTTTCAAGAGTTTCAAAAGCAAAGATATAAGTAATTAAGCCTTTAATGCACAATCATTACCTCCTGGTTATATTAAACTTCCTATTGAAACCTTTATCAAATTTATGAGGAACCAGGGGGTCTTATCAGCTTTTATCAATTGTATTTTGTGTTACATTTCCAATAATTAACCCCCTGGAAAAAGCAAAATAGCAAAGAAATGACCAAGATTTGATTCCTTTCCAGGGGCACTATGCATTAAGAGTAAACTGTCCAAAAGCAGTAGAAAATATTCTGTCAACCTCACTACATGATGGTGAGAGGAACATATATCTCAAAACGTCACCCAAGTTAAATAACCACTAGGTCAATCTATTTGACACAATAGAGTCACTCTTAAAATATGAATAGTTCAAGGTTACATATATAATTTATTATAAATACCATTAATAAAATAACATTTGATGTTTTCCTTGACAAAATTTACAATATGTAATACACACAATCAGCTGATTTCCTAAAATATCAGAATTTAGGCACCCAAATAAATAGTGAACATACTGCAAGTAGTGCCTAATTACTACTATCAATAATATCATTAAATAGGCCTAGCAGGTTGCTGTTTATCAAAAATAACTTAAGTATATATATATTATGCTACTATCTTGATAGAGCAATATAAGACACATTTTCTCAGTCTTGCCCAGGTATACTAAAAAGTTTTACCTGCCTATCAAATATGTCTTGTATTAACCCATACGTATTTTATTTTATTTATATTTTATGTCTGGTTTAGAACTTCTAATCTCACCAATAGATTTCATAGAGCTCCCTCTAAACCAACCATTTTTCATCACACTCATGATCTTGTGCTTTTCATCTAGTGTTTAATGAAATTTGCTAACACTACAAAAGTTGATGAATCAACCACCCTTTACCAAAGGCTGAATACAGAAGCAAAGATCGTTCTTTCTGCACGTCAAGTATTCTCACTTTCACTTTCAGGTAAAAATTGTTCAATTACTTCAACCAATTTTTGCAGTTCATCTTCAGTTTTTAATCGCTCATCGAGCTCTTCGACTATCAACTGGATCTCTACAATTGACGTTGGTCTCAGGTTGAGCAACTGTAATTTCTCTGCTTTAGTAAAGTCATACGGTTCTAATGCCTTCATGAAGTCTTGTATTGCTTTATTACTTTGATACCTGCAAGGTGTCTTTTCTAAATACTTGATTGTTTCATAAGAAATGGTAGCAACATTTGTATTCTTATGTTCAATAAGCTTCTCGTGTTCCAATAGTTGATAGACTTCTGAATTGCTCAATGTAGCAACATTTTCATTTATTACTTCCATGTTTTTACTAAAAACAAAACACATTGTTTTAACTACATAATCTTTATTAATAAATATTATTTTATTTTAAGGCTGACAACACACAACGGTAGTAGTTTTTACATGCATATTTTTGTATATTGGCCGTGATACACACATATATAATAGGATTATAGTCAATGAAACATATTCAGCTTGATTGCACTTCTTATGCCATTTTAGATCTCATAAAACACCCTTACATCATAGAGAGGCTACACAAATACAAACATCAGACCGAGGCTAAACAACCTATATAAAAATTAATTAATTCATAATAATTTTTTTAACTTCACTTGGGTTTATTCTAAATCAAAACACACTAATTACAATTAAAATATATAACTCGTGCATTCTTATGTACCCACTTCGACACCACTCACATATATGGCATGGAATCTGGGCCGTTTAGGAGGCTAATGGATTTAATTCTTTACCAAGAGAGAAGCTTAGGAGCGTCCCCAAACCTTGTCTCTTCTGCAAAATATGTAATATGTAGTTCTTATACATATGTTCATTATTCTTTTGATAATAGAGTTTATCTCACTGTCATCCATTTCAAAAGCTTTCAACATCGTTTCATACTTGCTCCCATACTTTACATGAGAAACATAATAACGTGAAGAGAGTTCCTTGAGTAGGGGATTGTATCTCTTATCTTGCACTCACTGTTCTTATGAATGTTTGTTTCAAACCCTACTGTCAATGCCAGAATGTATAATGAGTTGCTTTTTAGAATGACTATATCAGGTCCATACACTTCGCCGGTGATAAAGTCCTTGATATCACAATAAACTTTCAGGTTCAAAAAGGGAGTCAAAATGTTAGCAACATGTAGCAGTATCGAACCGTGTCTCCAATTGTAGCGTTTTTAATTCAAAGCTACAATTCAGCTACTAACAACGTGACCTAAGGTTTGAGTGTTTGAACAAAACAAACAGGACGAGTTATTTCTAAAACCCCATTTAACAGCATTGCTTCCATTGGCAAGGGTATTACTTAGGTATCTGTTCATTGGCAAGGGTATTACTTAGGTATCTGCTCACAAAATTATACAG
>JANTOQ010393129.1:0-11990 GCA_027564595.1 Bythotiara depressa
TTAATAAATTAAATTTAATATTTTTAACTTACATTTTATATCTTTTTATGGGTGTAAATAGTAGAAGTTGTATTTCTTTCTGTATTATAGAACCCAGGTAAAACAAAGTAATGAATAAATAGTAGTAGTGAGCCTACTACAAAATCACTGGCGCGCGGAATGTGACGCCCGAATTGGAAATAAAATTGGAAGAGGGGCCCGAACGACCAACATTGCTCCATTGGAGTTCGTCCTAAAAGCGACCTTTGTCCTTGTAATCTACGTTTTGTTAGTTTGTAAAATGCATTTCAATTGATTAAAAAAAGTCTTAGTACCTATGTCATTTAAAAATAATATATGTTTATCTCGTTATTTAATAATATAATATATAATATTATTCAGTAAATGTCATTAATATTAAAAATATGTCGATAAAGATATTACATAATTTATTAGTAAGTGGCAATTTTCACAATATATATTATACACAAGACAGTCAGATTATATATTTAACCCTTAGACCTTGAAAGTTATGCATATAGTACGTCTTTATGAGCCGTTTCATTAGAGTGGTAATATCTCTGGAACGGGAGAGGTTCTGGGAATCCTTCCTGCCAAATTGAACTGTTCTAAGAGAAACAACCGCGCCTTCCTGGCAGAAGGAGATGTTCTAAGGAAAGTTATTTGGTACTTTTGGTTCCTTCGCAAAATATCCTGGCAGTTAAGAACACCTATTTTCTTAGAACAGCTCAGTTGGCGGCTGCTTCCATCATTTGCCATTTAATGTGCGAATTCCACAAGAATTGTCCAAGTTTTGATACAATGACGTACTACTGAAAAGCATGTGAACTGGAGAAGGAGGTAGTGTGTCATGGGCTTGTACGTTTCGTCACAAATGATTGGGAAGTGGGAATATTATAGAACTTTAAAGTCATGACAATAATTATACTGTGACTCTGTCGAGTTGAACTGAATTCCCTTTGTTATTAGTTGACAATGATACTGTGACTCTGTCGAGCCGAACTGAATTCCCTTTGACAAGCATACTGTGCCTCTCTCGAGTTGAACTTAATTCCCTTTGTTATTACTTGACAATGGATACTGTGACTCTGTCGAGCCGAACTGAATTCCCTTTGACAATGATACTGTGGCTCTGTCGAGCCGAACTGAATTCCCTTTGTTATTAATTGGTTGTAGTTACAATGGAAGCAAATATAGATTTCAAATATCCAATATTAACCGCCTTGTCAGTGACTGCTGTAGTACAGGAATTCCATCCATCAGCTATTATTTTAACCCTATTTGACCTGGGCTTTTTCGGACCCCTTTTTTGGCCTAGGGGATAAATTTCTCCTCCTACTTTATTTCCGAACCAGAAATGCAAATGTAATGAAAATTGTCACGCTAGTAGTCCATCATATAACGTTTCAAATTATATTAAAACTGCGATCAGTCACCTGATTACCACGATGACGTCATCTTTATTTGAAATTTTAAGTTACTGTAATTATTTCTTTCTAATTTCTACAAATGATATTTTTTGTATAACTGACTGTAATTATCTCTCCTAAACACCTTTTCACTAGTAAAAAGACAATTTTAACTAACAAATATGCACTAACTTATGTTTTCAAAAAGGGAAGATTTAATTTGTTTACTCCCGTCTGGGAAAGTGGCCAATATACCCCGGTATCTGAGATTTTTAAAAGAATTAGGAAAATATTCCCAGATTATAAAAAGTAAAAGTCTGAAAATTTCAATAAAATTTAACAAAATATAAGAGAGGAGATAAATTTATCCCGCCAGGCCAAATAGGGTTAACGCTCTATCTAAGGAATATAAATGTTTTGACATACACTCACTACAGATCATATAAAAATAATTTAAATTCTTCGTGAAGAATTGTTGGAAGTTTTAATAAGAATAGAACTTCTGACGGAGAATCCATTTTAGAAATAAGTTTTTTTATAAAAATCAAACAAACTTTTTGCGTAGCTACACACATGTTAATAGAATTTATTTTGGTAAGAATTCCCGGGATTTACCCAGAGAAGTCATTCAATCACGTGACTGATATTTAAGGTATGTCTAAGAGCGGAAAGGTCATAAGTCAATTAGCTTTCAGTCGTTGTAATTAACGCAAAACGTACTAACTGCTAAGATTACTCTACTGTAAAGCTGTGTTTCCTTTAGTCCTGAAAGTATCCCAAAATAAACAAGAAGTGCTGCGCGCTTGAAGATCGGTGGCTAATAACAGCTGTGATCAGGGAGTCAAAATTTGATATTTATATATTTGGCTCACTTATCATTATCATGGAGTATTATAATTATTAATCTAAATGCATGCTTAAGTTTCAAAAATCAATCTCGTACTTTACTGTTCATCTGCGGAGAAGGTGAAAGGTTGTGACTCTTAAGGCCGATTTCCATTGCTGCGCTTTTGCCCGCGCCCGCGCGGTCGGAGCGCACGAGCGGAAAAAGTTGAAAATTCTCAACTTCAATGGCGGACGGTCGCACAAAAGCAATTTGAGCATGCGCAAAAAAGTTCGCTCCGCCCGCGCGGGCAAAAGCGCAGCAATGGAAAAATGCCTTTAAAGGCCGATTTCCAATACTGCATTCTTGTCTGCGCGGGCGGAGCGCACGAGCTTAGAAAGTTGCAAATGCTCAACTTCCACGGCGCACAAACGTGAAAAAGCGAATTGAGCATGCCCAAAAATGTTCGCTCAGCTCGCTCGGGAAAAAATGCAGTAATGGAAATCGGTCTTAAGATATCGCTGTTTACTTGCATATTTAAAAAAAAATATTTCTTCTCCGAGTTTATCCCAGTACGCGCACCGTAAGTAACGTGCATGTCTCCCAACAGCCTTTGCCTGGGAAGTTTGCTTTGCATACGTTATCTTGTAAAAAGAGAAGAAGTACCAGAGACCACCACTATAACAGTAAATGGTTTGTGAGAGAGAGTGTTCCTTACACACGCACTCTTGTGAAAAAATCTGTAAATACATTTCTGAATTCTAATTTTAATTCTCAAAAAGAATGCTTTAAAAGAAATGATTAATCAAAATCTAAATATTACGTGAGACTAATTTAAGTAAAAACAAGATTAAGAACTTCGGCTTGATTTAAATTTGGAGAACTTTCGCAAATTTTGGTCCTTATGAATTCCGCAATTATTGTTTTGAGTATAATGTATTGAAAACCTCTTTATTCCTCTCTCCATACTCCTTTTACAGAATTACAAAAAGTTAAATTTAACAAAGGTTTGTGAAGATGTATGTAAAATATTAATTCTAGCTTAGTGCACACATGATTGCAACAATTGGAGCAGCGATTGAACGGGCCGTTTTAACAGGGTTGACACGAAACAGTGTCCAACACAAGAACTTCGGAAACGACGACAGCGACTATAGTAAGTAACACGCGTAAACCAATGATACGAAGGTTAGACCATCGATCAATGAGGGTTTTTTTCCTTTGAGCAAAGCGAATTAGAAAATAATTTCTATTTTCTATTTTTACTTGATTAATAATGTTTTAAACTTTTAAGCTTTTTCTCTTTAACAATATTTGCAGGAAACGTTTTGATCTGCGTTTCAAATTTTATAAAAATCAGATGAAAGTTTTAAATTAATTCTGAAAAGGCCGTTTTTAAAACCATTGACGATTACATCCAACCTTCTACTTTCCACAAAATATTTAAGCCTCATTTTTGCTTCCCATTTAAATCTCAACTTCATTCAAAGTGCCGTTTTCCCACTTTGATCTTAGGATGGGGGAATAAAATAATATTAACGTGTGTCTCAATAAATCCTGTAACTTACATGTTACTTACATGAGTGCATCAAGACAAATCTCGCATACATTAAAATGTACACTTATGCATTTGAAGGTCACGTGACCAGCCTTTGTCAGCGTCTTTCATTTCGCCTTCCAAATGTCAAAATGGAAAAACGGCCCTGGGAACAAGGTTGATATAAATATGTGACGCTATGCACTACGTTTTTGGCAAAAGTTGATGCATTTACATATATGTATAAGTAAATGTTTTGTTTGATTTTAATTCATATTCATAGTCGATAGAAAACTGACGCAAAAGTTTAGCCATAGAGAAAGATCACCGTGGCAACAAGAGCCCTTGAAAGAAACAGGTGCAGGACGCCGTGTGTTACTACAGGTTCATGAAAGGACTCTTCTCGTTGCATTTAGGAAACTGTGTCAAATTGAAAGAAATCAAAACTTCAATACCAGCACCACCTTTTCATCATTTCAAACTAACCAATCACGATGGCAAATTCAGTATACGAGCCAATGAAAATTATTTGCTTTTCAAACAACCACTCAGTTTTGAGAAATCGCAAGTCTCGATGTACCTGCTTCTGCTCATATGCTGTATAGATTGCTCGATGCAGAAGTGAAAATGGCGACGTTAAGTTTACTGTAAATAAGAATCGGCATATTTATTTAGTTTTGTTATATTTCCTCGTTCGCTGAACATACATACATATACATTGCGTTGAGCAAAACTCATTTATTTATTTGTTTTTATTTAATAACTTAGCAATTTCAACAATGGAAAAGCGGGAAAGAAGACATAGCTTTGAACTCCCTTCGATTCCATTTCATTGTGGTTTTGATAACGAAAACAGTAATATAAGTCCTCGTCGCGTTCATTTTGACGACGAACTTATTAACTATGCACTTGATCAAGGAAAATACCGCTTATCAAATAAAACAACTCATCTGAACCATCCAGAGTTAACCGTGCAACAAATAACTGCGAAGTTGAAACACTCTTATGAGAATATTGATCGTGGGCAAAATATTCTAAAGAAACTTTATAAGGATCTCATTCGATCTAAGAACGTGTTGCGGTGTAAACGATGTGGATTAGGATACAGTAACCGGGAGAGTCTTACAGAGATTGAACGCTTAATAAAGGAAGTTGAAATCTTGCAAGCATCACTACGAAAGGCTGGAGATCGTAAGAAGAAGTACCTGGAAGAACTTTCCAAATTACAAACTACGTTACACAGTGATCGCAAAAGGATGGAGAGTTTTGTACATACGTCACAAAGTTCAAAACGAAAGTTACAAACAAAAATTGACGAGTCATCGCGAGTAACAAGGGAACAACAGATTCTTATTTCAAAGTTGAAGAAAGATAACGAATCATTATGGAAAATATTACAGGAAATTCAAGACCATCTTATACAAGAGAATTTTAGCGGCTGTGATCTATCAGATAAGCTAGCAGGTCCTAATCCTCTACCTGCAACACCACAACATATAGACGATAAGACATCTTATAACTTTGTATGTGATCTTTATCCCAGCAGTGACCGTCCTTCATCAAGTGACAGTTCACAAAACGGAAGAGTTTTTTCGGACGGAAGTACCACCTCTAGTCAAGATCTTTATCTGTCAGAAAAGCTGCAAAGTTTACTGCAGCAGTCTGAGAACATTCAGAAGTTGATAGCTAATGTAGGGGTGCGAAGAAACCCACAAGATGCCTCACCCTCCACCACAGATCTGGGAACATGTCGTTGTAATTCAAATGAAGTTCCTCGCTGTGAAAATCGAATACCTTCAGAGAACGAGCACGGTGTTCGATGTGACATGAACGATATCATGAAGCAATGTCGCGATTTAGAGAAACGAGTGGAAGAATGTTCTCCCCAGGACGTGCGTGAGAGAATCATGCGACAATTGCACGAAATTGACAGCCAGAGCTCGATATCTTCAAAAGAAGAGGATGCATATTGTAAACGAGGTAAGTGTGTTGTTGTGTGTTGTTAAGAAATAGTTTAATGAGAACATGGAAACCAGTTTTATGTTTTGTTTATGCTACTGACATATCACGTCCCTGTGTATTACCTGTCTTGGTTTCTCCTAAAAAGACAGCAATGTGTGATGATAGCAAATGATAGCAAATTCATTCATTACGCAGCCAACTTTTCTTTCAGAAACAAAAAGGGGGATAACCTAAATTGGAACATCATGGTCAAATAACGTCCTGACAACGTTGAAGAAACGCTAAAGACGTTGTTGTTGTAACGTTATGTCCAATGATATGTCCACGGGTATATTTTGATGAGAAAAAACATTTCTTTTGTTGCATATTGAAATATACTTCAGTTTAATTCCCTGAAATATTTATAAAAGTATTTTTCAATCTGAATTAAAAATTGAAGATATTACCCAGCATGCTATTGAAGTAAAAGTCTCGTTGAGATATAAATGTTATAATAATGGAACAGTTTTAGAAAATCGACGCCTGAAAATCACTGTTTGACTTTTTTAGAAAATGTGCATATTATTCACGTTGAATTAACTTCCGATTCAAGCTACTCGGAAAAAAATAAAAATATTAGATAAGTTGCAAAGTTTATATCTAAAAATAATTTTGCTACTGTCAAACGATTGAGTGCTTCGGATAAAGCATCCATAGCCTCGTTCTCGTGCTAAATATTGAATTTGATCAATTTCCAATGAAAGTGAACAGAGAGCTAGTCTCCATCTTATGTGCTTCAATTTACCCCCAGGTTATATCAAACTTCCAATTAGAAACCTTTATACTTTTATGAGGAACCAGGGGGCCTTATCAGCTTTTACCAACTTTATTTTACATTACATTTCCAACAATTAACCCCCTGGAAAAATAAAAATTGGAAAGAAATGATAAATTATTCGATTCCCTTCCGGGCTATAAGAAGAATATCCGCCATATTCTTTGATGACGTCATGGCTCCCACATCTCCTCCATAATGGCCTTCCAATGCACGTAACGGCTTGAAACTTTATCAGATGAATAATTGAAGTACTTCTGTCAATATGTAAATTAGCGTCACACCTTTTGATGTGTGTTTGCGTCATTTAAAAAGTAACTTATTTATTTATTTATTAACTTTTATATAAGCTTTTCAAGACGGTAGGATAAAAAAATACTTATATGTTTGTTATTTGTGCTGTCGATGTATTTGACTTTTTTTTTTAGTTTTTTAGTTTTTTGTTTTTAGTTTAGTACGTGACTAATGTAATTTATAAATTTATAAAAATCTCCTAATCGAAAAACAGGCGCCTGTTTCAAATATAGTGAAACCATTCGTGCAAAAGAAAACTGCCTGTCTTAACCTTATAGAAAGTTTGTCTAATTTTGCTAAAAAATACCTAAAATAGCTCAAACCATGTAAATGCCCTATAGATATAATATTCGTATGTGTCATTTGTTATGTGTAGAGGGTGTAGATAATATTGGTACATTATCTACTCAACAACAGCAGTCTTTCCTTAACTAAAAGAGTAAAAACTAAACTATATCATAAATGTTAAAACTGTTAGCTCGCTTTTTACAAAACATTGACTGCTTTTTAGATTTGAGTAAATAAGAAACTTCATTTCCTGTCTTGAAGTGTCTCGTTTATTTTCATCAATTTTTATCCAATGCATATTTTTATTGCTGTCCGCTTTATAGAAGGTCATTTAGATGGAAAATTTCAATTACCTCAAAAAAAAAGTGTCGGTCTTAAGGAGCGTCCGCTTATGACTCTCCACTTTATAGAGATTTTGTTATGAGACTTTATTAGGAAATCCATCCGTTACAGGAGTTTCTGTCCACCTTAACGAAGTGTCCGCTTTGTGGTTTTACAGGAATTATACTGTATTGTGTCACGTGTGAGGCACTAAAAATATTTTGAAACTTAAGTTACCAAAGAAGAAGATATTTAAATGCTACATGTTACGTTTTTTAATACAGAATATATGATGATTCTCGCGCGAATATTTGAAGGCGATACTTGCTACAAAGATTTTCATTCAAATATGTGACGCTTATTCGAAGCAGCCTACTTCGAGTAAATATGACATGTGCATTTTTAACAAACAACATATACGACCATTACGTCACAGGCTGGATCCCAGAAATCATTTTTAGTAAAGAACGTTTTTTTATCTAGGTGTTTGGGACCTTCCAGCTCCTACTCAAGACGATCAATGGAATGCGGATCAACACATGCGCGTGCGAGGTGAAATCATGAAGTGTTTAGATAAACTTGTTAAGCTAGAGAAAAACTTCACTGAAGCACAAGAGGAAATCAAAAGATTAAGAATGTATATTAAGGTGTGTAGATAACAAGTCACGTGTTCATTTCTAATTTTATTTGATATACATGCAATACACCTATCGCGATGAGGCTACCATTTTGAATACTTTTTCTGTTTATGCAACATTAAAACCGACAGTTGATTCGATTTCCTCAACAAAAAATAAGCCAGCATGCCAAACATATCAAAAGCATATATGCACTGGAAATAATTTCATGGCATTTTGAAATCTAGAAAAATGAGAAGACTTCTAGATTCTCCTGTTTTTTCATATAGAATGACTGGACTGCTACTCCAACACTTATCCTGGCCAAAGTCTTATTATTATTACAGATTTGAAAACGTCAGTAAATTACTTCTAATGTAGATATGCTTTTGGTATTTCTAATACTGTCTTTCATTGACGAATGCAAATCTGCTCTCTGTTTTAATGTGGAAGAAACAGAAAAAATATTCAAATTGGTAAGCTCTTATGTATGACAGGTGTATAGTGAGAGAATAATTAAATATTACAACAAAAACAACCATCTATAGGATATTTATCTAAGAATTGGTTTCATTTTAATTTGATATTATTTACGTTTACGTTTTCTAGGATACTGCTGAAGAAAAAGACTTTTGCGAAAAATCATTCAAACGAGAAGCTCTAGAATTACGTCTAGTAGTTGAAAATAAATCCAGTGAAATAGACAAACTGAAAGGGCATTTAAATGATGCATTGAAGGTACTGTCTCTATTGATTTTGTTTCCTCTCTGTATTTAGTTCGTGCTACTACTTCCTCCAGCATTTTATAATTCATGGTTACACCTCCTGCCAATTGTAAATTTCCTTAGAGTAACCCTTATAATTTTAAGACTGATCAGGGGGATTTATCAACTTTTATCAAATTTGAAAAACGTAAATGATTACTTAGATTACCGAGGAAACAGGGCTAAAGCACCCATAGGTGCCCCCTCCCTCCACCCCAACCCACCCATACCACCACGTTTTTGCTGAATCGTTTTTTTAATGCCTATTTTTCAACAGTGCTCAAAATGATACAATAATAAATTAAAGATAAATAAACAAAGCAAGAAAACTATGCTGCTTTGAAAATTCCAGGTTTTGCAACTTTTATACGTCATGTGTGCCAGTTTGTGTACATGTTGGACCTTTTTAGAGTACGTTTCTATCACAAAACCCAACCCAAAATGTTAGGAAATGTATTATCCGTCGATCTAGGGCACTCTAATTTTTCGTTTTCGTTGGCCCCACCACTTTTTAAACTTTCCTACGCCCCTGAGAGTTTTACTGCATTTTTTGGATATCTCCAAGTTTCCGACACTATTTAACTGCTTGTATATCTTTCAGTTTCCAACAATTCTGGATAACAATACCCGAGTATCGTTGCTATGGCAACGGTATGATAGGTGCTTTTGTCTGTTTTACCTTTTAAATAATAATAATAAATGAGCACCAGTAGTTTTGGATATTTCCTTTTCTAATTAGCAACTGAGGCTAAATGAGGGACTGATTACACGCATAGAAGAACTCGAAGCAGCACTTGCAGATCGCAACAGCAAGATAAGTGAACTGCAAGCTCGCGATGTTGATGAGTCTTGTTATCTAAAGATAGCGTTGGATGAGAAAACTGCAGAACTGGAAGCGTTTAAGGTAGTTCACAGAAAGATTGATTATAAATTTTTAGTTATTTTTATTTTTATTTTTATTTTTATTTTTATTTTTTTGTTTGTTTGTTTGTTTGTTTGTTCATTTGTTTCTTTTTTTGTTTTCAGCATCAGACTAAAAAGGTTTTATTGCATACTGTATGAGAACGCGTTTGACCTTTTCACAGAAGGCCTTACCGCAGCTTCTGTTCGTACTGATAAAAGCCAGATTCTGAGAAAACATATTATTTAATTATATTAAAATTTGTGTCTCAAAGATTTCAGCAAAAATGCTCTACCCCTGAGTTTTTTGTAAATAACTCACGATTAAATTATCCAAATAAGCTGAATATATATGAAAGAGATTTATGAAAAAAATGTAAAATTTTGGCCAGCAGGTGCCTGACCTCACCCAAATTTTTGAACTGCTATATACAAAACAAAATTGTATTTTTTATTTTTACGTTTTATTTCATGTGCATACATTCTTATACCCATAACAACATATTTTTATTCATTTTTGGTCTATTTTGGCTATTATTATTGCAAGTGACATCGTGAAAATCAAGCAAGTGGAAACTAAGTTATTGAAATTTTCATAATGATCTATTGTTCTATTGCTTTAAAACAATAAAGAGACAAATTTATTTTTCAAAATTTAATAAGGTCTTCCTGGAAACTTTATTTGTACAAAGATTGGTGAAAATCGGCCAAGTACACAATAAGTTATTGCAATTTCAATAATTTTCTATTGATCTATTGTTCCAAAACAATAGAAATACAAAGGGTATTTATTTGGAATTTATTTTCAAATTTTTAACCAGGTCTGTTCGTGTTCATAACATGTAAAAAGTTTGAAGAAACAAAATTATTGCAATTTTAAAAGTACCTATATTTCTATTGTTTTAAAACAATACAAAGACAATAGGTCATTGTTTCGAAAATTTTGTAATTGTCTTTGTTCATGTAACATATGTGGAAAGTTTCATTCATATTGATCCACTACAAAAGATTTTAGTAGGGTAGGGCATTCCCCCTCCCCTCCACCCCAAACAGAATATGCTCCCAAACATACCGCAAATAAAATAGCGTTAAGGTGGAACCCCCCCCCCCCGAAAATAAGAATCAAAACGATTCAGATTAATTAGCGTGCCACAAGCAAAGATTAAGCTTTTTAATACAGAATAATTTCTTGATTAAACTTTTTTAGATAACTTTTTTAGAACAGTCTTTAAATCTTTGGTAAATTTGGTACTTTGTTACTGAACTAACCGTGCTCCCTATGCGCCCTACAAGGGGGTGGGGTGGGGGTGCCTCGTTTGTCACAGAATTGGACGAAATAAGGCGTTAAAACGTCTAAAAATGGATAAGTCTACGAATTAACAATGAACGGATAAAGTGAGAAAAAACAAAGAATAAAGGTAAGAGCCAACGGAAGGTACTTTGAGGTCAAATACAATGAATTGGGATTAAAATGAATGGGTAACACTGCGTATTAAGATAACTTTTGCGTAAAATATTGCATGAGTTTCAGTTTTTCAAAGTTTAAACGTGTTTTTCTCAAAAGAATAAATCTCGAATTTTGAACAACGCTAACCTCTGGAATGGTAAAACCTGGTGACACGAAACTGCTCGTTGTTCCTCTTCCTGCGGATCTGCTGAACCAAAAATATGTGCAATAAGTTCAGAGAAAATTGCATAATATTTATAGGAAATATGGGATTTTGGTATAAAAATAGAATAAAAAATCCCTCCGTATCTTCACATAGAACAATAAAAAGTTACATAACATTTTTTAGGTTTAAATCATGCAATCTATTATTTTAAAGACCCACTCCAAGTTTCACGTTTCTAGCCTAACCGGTTCTGCTGATATTTTTCCCGGGGGATCCATTGTTTTGGAGTATTGTGCCTAATTAATTATGCACATAATTAATTTTTTTCGCACTTCATTGCTATTTTTACTTTTCATCTAATCGTATGTAACAATTGAACATAAAAATTTCCACAAAGGAGTATATATCAAGAAATTAATTTTTAGAGGGGGTTTCCACCTTAACCCTATTTCACATGGGCTTTTTGTATACCCTTATTTCACAGCTTCTACTAGTACTATGACTTTCAAACTTGGTACGAAGGTAGGACTAATTAAAATAATCGATTTTAGCTAAAAATGGTAGCCATACATCACGTGACGTTTTGCTGACGTCAGCAAAATTCACTAAAATCAGCATTTTTTGGTATTTTTCCATAATTCAGGTTCT
>JANTOQ010393240.1:0-11989 GCA_027564595.1 Bythotiara depressa
ATTAATTATTATTATTATTATTATTACTATTATTATTGTTATTATTTTTATTATTAGTATTATGATTTATTATTATTGCTGTTGTTCTATTTAGTACTAGTTTTTATCACTGGCCATATCACCCATTCTTACTTCAATTACATTATTATAATAGGTTGGCTGTCCGTGATTAGGAATCCCTATTGGTAGTTTCCCCCCTAGCTCTATGTTATTTATTCATATTCATATAATTTTAATATTTTATTAGTCACATGTATATCATACACATTGCCGTAACCATCAATTAAATATTGAAGGGACCTTACTTCTAAGAAAATTATATATACTTCATTTATTTAATGTATACTATATACAAGTTCACGCGAAACCCACGCTTTTGGGGTGCTGCCTAAGTGTCAAGATAGTTTTGAAATTGCTAGATTGGTGGAAAATAAACTTTCCAGTATAATAATGGAAAGGAAAGAAAGAACTTTTATCTACTATTTCGTTTTATCTACTATTTCGTAATCATTTTCATTAAAACAGTCCTTAAAATATCAAAACTGAAGATATGGATGGAGATACACATAGTATGGAAATGAAAATATTGATGTCTAAATATCTGTTTACATAAAAGTTCCAAAAGTGCTTTTACGACTCTCTCTCTCTCCCCTCAACAAATCCAGTAGCTACTTATTCTTATCGAGGGAGTTTATGTGTATGATTTGTGTGTATGTAAAACTATTAGGTTGTTCATTTGCTTATCAGTGGTTGTTGATCGAAGGTAAGTCTTAACTCGTTTCAGTGCAGAGAATGATTGCTCACACACGGAATTAGTTGCATGCATGACTAGCATAAGTTTTCCAACCCTGATAACTTCTGAAAGTAGCAGCTTTTTGGCATGATCTAATATCGGTCTGAAATATTGAAAGTTTTAACTTCGAATTTGTGAAGCTCCTTTCCATAAAATTTGATTAGCTCATCTATATCATGCTTCCAACATTCTCAATTTACCAGCTTCAAGATAACTTCTTGCAGGTGGGCGTAGATACGAAAACCTGGCTGGTCAAATCGATTTTTGTTATAGTTAATCACATAGTCAAATGCTTCAAAGTAAATTTGGCGGTATCTATATTTTGCTGTTGTAAAGTAGGGGGTGTTTGCGTCTGCCTGTCCACAATGGCTCGCCATTTGTCACGTCCTAGGAAGCTTTGGTTCTGACATTCCAAGACTGTCTTTTCGCTTCAATAATCTTTCCCCAAACAAATCAAACCTCTCATTGCTTTTGTCCTTGGAAAGAGATTTTATTACATCACTGGCCACGGCTTGATGTTGCGCTGCAGAAATGGTATTGTGTTATAAGGTTTTGCTCAAAATTCCAGTTTGTTTCAATAGGCGTTCCCCAAGCGAGCAAGAGAAAAATAAAGCAAATCAGCTGTGATATTTGGAAGTGGATGCATACCTGAGGTATGAGAAAAGCTATTATTTCAAGAATTGCACTTTAGTGGTTTTGTTCAGCTACTTTGTCAAATCTACGTCATCCTCACACCTGAGTTTTAGTAATTGCTATAGTTGCAATTCTCTTCAATTTTGTCTCCATAGTTCCAGTTTTCCCTCAATGCCAATGACAGTCATGTTAAGAATTTTAACAAACACTTTTTGATTAGTTTCTTTGTTTGCAGCAAGAGTATCACTTAACAAATCTCCGATGTCACCTTCGGCAGATTTTGGCATCAGAACACTTGTGCTTTGAAAATCCAGCGTCTCTTTTGAGAGTTTTCTTCCCGTTATTGAAACCATTTTTCATGAATACGTTTGCTTTTTGTCATTTCCAAAAGTCCTTGTTTTGAAGATTAAAAGAACGCGGTTGATGTGGTTTGGTAAAAGAACGCGGTTGACGTGGTTTGGTAAGCTCATGATCTACTGAGTTACTTTCTTTATTACTAAAAGTTGCTTCTGCAATATACTTCTGAATAAACAAATGACTAAATCAGAAGCAGTTAAACATCTTAACAGAGTTTATTTATTTTTCGATGACATTTTTTAATACGGTTATAGGTAGATTTCAAGGTAGTTACTTTACTTTATTAGATTTAATATTACTTTCTTCTAATTACTCTCTCAATTTTACGCTCATTATTTATTATTAAAACACCTGGTGCAAAGTCTTTATACACCTGTCACAAAAGTGTAAAGAAATAGAATAGCACAGGTTTCTATTCTATCGCTCATTATAAATTAGTTCTTACAATTTAGCACATGTTAATTTTACCATATAAAAGTTGCCAGACAGTATCAAAATAACAAAAAGTTCATGTAGGAAAATTATGGAGATGCTATCCCCCCTCCCCCGGCCCTTCGGTGGTTACGGCACTGATATATTACATGTAAAATATATAATGTCATTATAAATTATTTATTTGCTACAAATGCCATCCTTAAATATTTTGTCTGGGGATGTTGACACCAACCCTGGGCCTACTAGTACCAATATGCAGGACCTTAGCTTGTTCTTTGATATACCGAATGATTTTGATAGAGTCTACTTTGTAAACTACAAATTTATGGAGTTAAATGTCTCACTTTAACTCTCATTAAAAGTTTCTTGACAAATAGGATGTAAATAATAGTTTTAAATGGGCCGACATCATTATGGAAAAACGTTACAGCTGGTGTACCTCATGGTTCGATTTTAGGAACTTGTTTTTCTTATCTACAGTAACGATATCCCATATAATCTCCAATCTAATGTAAAAATATTTGGTGATGACACTTCTCTCTTTAAAGTCATGACCGATTATATTGTTTTACCCTCTTTCTAAATAAGGACCTTAAAATAATTGCAGACTGGCCTTAAAATTGGAAAACGTTATTTAATCCAGATCCTTCTAAACAATAACGGGACTCAAGTATAAACTTTCAATAATAACATTGTCTCCTCCAAGGAAGCACATAAACATTTAGGAATGATTCTAGTAAACAAATCAACTTCAATAATTATTTACGGGAAAGAATCTCAAAAGCCAAAAAATCGAATTAATCAAACGCCTACATAAATATTTACCAAGAAATACTAATTAATACTTACAAATTATTTATCAGACCAAATTTAGATTATGGGGGTATACAACAATCCGAATAATGAGTCTTTTTTGTCAGAAAATTGAATGTGTCCAGTATAATGCCTTAATGGCAATTACAGGCGCAATATGTGATACATCGCTTTATGAAGAATTTTGGGTAGAAAGTTGAAAGATAGAAGATGTTCTAGAAAACTATGCTTTTATTACAAAATTAAATATGATACAGCTCCTGTATATTTGAAAAACGTATTACCTGAAACCCGAATCTTACCATATAACATCACATATTTTAGATCTTTCAAATTACCAACTATTAGGACAGAATGTTTTAAAGTAAGCCTTTCTGTGCTGATAGCTGGGAAAAGATTGATCCTAGCATACAAAAACGTCTCCTTCAACAATGCCCTTTAAACGGTCCTTACTAGAATTTGTACGTCCTAGTACTACTTTACCTGTGTACCACCCTCAAGGGCTTCAATTTATGACTAGACTCCGTCTTTGTCTCAGTCACCTTCGTGAACATAAATTTCGCAACCCAATCCACTTATGTGGAACATATGTCATTAAAACAAATGAACATATTATGTTGCACTGCACTAATTATTCTACGAAACGACTTATTCTCTTTGACAGCCTTCATGCTAATGCTATTTCTTTTTTCCATTGAACAGCTCCTCAATCGCTAACCTTTTTCTGTATGGTAGTGATAGTTATAACATCATTTGTAAATATAACCATATACAATGTCATCAAATTTCTAATTGAAAGTAAACGTTTTGATGAGCTACTTACAGAAACAAATATTTTTAAACCGGACCTAAGCCATTACAGACTTAGTGTTGCAGGAAATGGTTCCTGACGATATCCCTTTTTGTGCCTAGCAGGGACCATTGCCTTTCTTGTTGTATCGTGACGTAACATGGCTGTCGATTTCCCAAACAGTGCCATCACACATTCTTCACTCCCAGTCTTAGGGAATCACTGATATCGAACGTTTGCCAACCACTTAGAACGATTTCTTGGTCTTTGTTGGATTTCATCTCGTTATTAAGTTCAAAGATCCAGCCAGCGTACAAGGGTTTTAAAGTCGAGTGACGAAGTTTCGTATCAATATCCTGTGTTTGTCTCCTATGCTGCGATTGTTTTGTGATCTGCATTTTTCCTTCATATACTTTGTGGCGTACTCATTCACTGTCAAATCCATTTTCTGGTAGTATTTAGTCATACTGGGGGGAATTTTCACAATGCAAATAATGTTTCCCTTCGGTAGTATATGTACCTCTGTTGCCATCTGAGCTGTAAACACATCCATTATGATGAGTGCCTTTTGATCGGGGAAGAGTTGGTTCATTATCCGCTGTTTCAAAGATTCCCTTGTGTTGGAATAATGCGTAAAATTGGCATTCAGGCTAAAGCTCTCATGGTTTATCACAGTAAATGAGCTGCATATGAACAAAATCACCGCTTAGAGTGATGGGAAACGTTCCAGCTCCCAGTAACGATGACGTTAGAACTGTTTTTTGCATGTTGTTTCTAACCAGTACGTATTTTAATGGAGTCAGGTCAATCATGAATATTTTATGTCATGTTGCTAAATGTTATTTTGTTCAATGTTATATTTCTCAATGTTATATTGCTCAATGGTATAATGCTCAATGTTATATTGTTCAATGGTTGACATAACCTCATCATGAAATAGGAAATCATTGCGCTTTCAGGAATGTCTTCATTCGCCCTACAAATCCCACCCTCTTTTATGAGCTTTTGGACCAACTACAGGATTCCATGTCAATGTTAGTAACGACGTCGGGATATCTTTGAATCAGTGCTTTGGCCGCAGATATTCAATTCCTGGGCGACTCTATTTGGAAATCTACGGACTGTGCTCCCGGACAGCAGCAGTGTTTCCATATTGGATTGCGCACTTGCCTATATTGAAACGATATTTTTCCTTCCACCTGAAATGTTATTTTCTTACCGGTGGTGGTATTTTTCCACGATAAATCGCATTAACTTCGATAACACCAATCTACTGTGTTCTGAGGTTGGTTCAACCACACACTCTAGAAATTATAGAGAACGCGTCAAAGTTAATAACCATCTCAACTGTAGCATCATACGTTTGGCGTTTATAGAGATCGCGTCAAAGTTAATAACCATCTCAACTGTAGCATCATACGTTTGGCGTTTATAGAGATCGCGTCAAAGTTAATAACCATCTCAACTGTAGCATCATACGTTTGGCGTTTCGGAATACTGTAGGAGTGAAAAAGAACAAGAATAGACCGTTTCATATTAGGCCGAAATTTGAAGATTTTTAAAATTAAAAACGGACTTCATATATGGATTCTACGTAAAAATTATGCTTGTAGGGTATTTTTCAAGTTTTTAAATCTAAAGAGATCTGATTTTTTGGCTTATGACCATATCCGGTCAAAGTTTTCTTATATTTCAACCCGAGGCTCGTTATAATAAAGAGTATTTAGTTGTTGAATATTTTGGCTCTTGGCTATTTCTTTGTTATTTTGCTTTTTCCAGGGCGTTAATTATTGGAAATATAATGTGATATAAATGTGTTTAAAGCTGATAAGACACCCTGGTTCCACATAAAATTATAACAATTTTCAATGGAAAGTTTAAAATAATCAGGAGGTTATATGCATTAAAGGAGAATAAAGGAGAATAAATTGATAAAATCTTTACCTGATGTTAAAGGTACTTCTGATACAGATCGTTTCGAAACTGCATTATTATTTGAGACCGCCTTTCAGTTTCTCATCAACTTTCTCTATCGATTTTAAATACGTCATCAGCGACAGAACAATTATATATTGTACGCTTGATATTTGTATTCTAATTTTAACTTTCAATAGAAATCAAAAGATAAACGTGTACGATCGAATACTGTCCCGAATCTCATAGGAAAACTGGATTTTCTTTGTTCCTTACGAGGATTTGGAGACAGTTGCTTTTCATAAAAATTATATGCATAGAAAATATAATACAACTGTAGTAAAAGGATTTCACTATTGTCAAACGTTTTGGAGATCTGTTGAGGCAGAAAAATTGCCGTTTCTTCAAGAGCGGAATAAGGTTTTTGAAGGAATTATCGCGCGTAATAAAGGTGTGACTGCGGTGCAAACCTTCATATAAAACTTTCTTCGACGGATTATCGTTGATTACCGTTAGTTCAAGTGGCCTAGAAATAACTTACAGAGTGGTAGTAAAAATGCCAGTCACGCGTAAAAAAAAGCTAATCATAGACATATATTTGGAGATTGTTACGGAAGTCATCGCAGGGAAGTCTTCGCTGAACCAAAATAATGAGGACATATTTTCGGAACATATTTGAGAAGTATTCTGGAACCTAAGCAGAGAGTGAGAAATATTTTCGCTGGAATATACTTCCGCGAGTTCTTTAAAATTGCGAAATTCACGAATTTCATCCCTTAAAGTAAACCTCCTTGAAGTAATCAAACTATGTCTTTACCCAGTGGGAACATCATGGCCACACGACGTTACAACAACGTATTCAACGTTGTAAGAACGTTGTTTGACCATGATTTGACCACTGATGGGTAATATGAATCAACATATTTAGCCTCGTCGGGAATCACGTCGGGAATGTGATTCCCATGTATAAAAAACGAATACCAAAAAAAGTTAATTACCTTTAATTTTTTTACTGCCGCAGTTTTATGGTGTAGACAATAAATTAACAGCAATAGGATAGCAAACACAAGATTCCCAACAACCAGTCCTATAACTGCAGATGAACTTATATTAGCAGTTGATTTCATTATTCTAATGGTTTGTCTAGAACACGTTGGACCATCAAAACCTGGCGCGCAATGGCATGTATAGGTTGTAACATCTTTAATACATGTTCCATTGTTTCTACATTGTCTAGATCCACAAATTGTCAATCTATTTTGACAATATTGTCCATTGTAACGATTCGGACAATTACAAATCTTTCCTGTACCAGTTTGCGAGCAGGTTGCATTGTTTAGACATGGCTTAGTAGGACATGATGGTACATCACAGTATGAACCAGAAAAAAATTGATGGCATTTACAAAAACTGTCATTGCCAATATCAGTACAGTAACCATTTATGCAAGGGTAATCTCTTTTAATAACTGGAAAGAATTTTATACCCAATTTCCTTGGATCGGAGCAATCACCAAAAATGTATTGAACGTGTCTTAGACGATCCTTTAAGATTTTGGTTAACGTGCAATTACACGTGAGTTTGTTATTCTTCAGATACAGATACTGTAGCTTAGGTAGGTTCTTAAATGCATTGATATCAATATACTCTATCTTATTGTTCGTTAAACTAATGTAACGAAGTTGTGCTAAATCAACAAATACTCCAGGATATATTGTTTTCAGATAATTGTCCTCCAGTTCAAGACGATACAGAACTTTTAAACCACGAAATGCACTTGATTGAATCTTGGTGATGTTATTAAATTGTAGATATAAGTAATGCAACGTTTGAAGGTCATTGAACATTCCTTCGTCAATTGTTATGAGACGGTTGTGCGATAAATATAGATGATTAAGCTTCATTAAACCATTAAAGGCACCTTCTCTGATTGTATTTATACTGTTATTTTTAATGTTGAGATATCGCAAGCTGGGAAGGGATTTAAATAAAAAGCTATCAATTTTCGTTAATTTATTATGTTTTAGAGTAAGACTGGTAAGCTTAGACAAACCACGAAAAGCCCCAAGCTCAATGCTTTGAATGTTGTTATTTTTTATATTCAGGTATTTTAAAGTCTCGAGGTCTTCAAACAAGCCAGCCTGGATCCTATTTAATTTGTTGTAACTTAGATACAGTCGTTTAAGATGCACTGAGTGATGAAAAGCTTTCAGCGACACGACGTCTATGTTGTTATTTTCTAAATGTAAATCCTCCAAATATCTTAGATCTCCAAATAGATTTGTTGATACATTTGTAAGTTTGTTATTATTTAAATAAAGCTTGACGAGACGAATCAATCCGCAACAAGCGTCCTGCGCGATAGTGTGAATGCTGTTATTTTGTACGTAAAGGTACTGTAAGTTCGTAAGGCCTTTAAATATATTAGATTCCAGATTGGTAAGTCTGTTAGAATGCAAATATAGTCCAATTAATTTTGCTAAGCCATTGAAGGCTTCTGCTGCGATTCTTTCGATGTTATTCTGTTCTATGAAAAGATACCTTAAATTTGTCAGCTCCTTGAACTGGTTAGCAACAATAAACGTTAAGTTATTCGCATTGAGAGTAAGCCAATTAAGATTCGTCATACCACGAAACGTACCAAGATTAATTAACTTTATTTTGTTATTTCCAACATTCAGATTCTCTAATTTGTTGAGATCTATAAATAAACCATCCTGAAGTGTAGAAATGTTATTATATTGCAGGTGCAGACTACGAAGATATGTTAAACCATTGAATGTGTTTATATTAAACGATTCAATATAGTTATTCCCTATGTATATGTATTGTAGTGTTCGAAGGTCTTTGAATACGTTTCCTTCAAGTATGGTTATATTATTATAACTAATATCAAGAGTGGTCAAGGTAAGCAAACCACTGAATATTCCTGATTTAACTTTTCCGATATTATTGTTCTGTAAGTTTAGGTATTGCAATGCTTCAAGGTCTTTAAATAGCTTACTTTCAATGTTACTGAGGTTGTTATTTCTTAGGGAAAGATGAACAAGTTTCGACATTTCACGAAAGGAACCTTGCATGATTTTCTGAAGATTATTGTAAGCAATGTCTAATTTCCGTAAGTTAGTAACATTTGTAAATAATCCCAAATTAATCTTCATTAACTTGTTACGATTTAAATTAATTTGCTGGATACTTTCCAATCCATGAAAAACTCCTTTTGATATACTTCTGAGGTTATTATTGTTAATGGATATCGAAGTTAAATTCGATAAACCAGAAAATATTCCAACGGGAAGTTTACTTAATCGATTGTCACTAATTACCAAGCTAACTAAACTCTTTGGAAAACAACCACATGGAATCTCATGTATAAATGTATTAGAAATCTCCAAATAGTTTAACCGAAGACCAGAAAACGTATCGTTTGCTATCGTCTTTAGTTGCTTGTTGTTGCTGATCTTCAGCCATGCCAGGTTTTTTAAATGTTTAAAATATTCACCTGTCATTGTTTTTATACGTGTGTTGCTTATCTCTAATTGTTTCAACTTTCCAAGCCCCGAAAAGCAATCTTTAGGAATTTCTGCTATCACTTCACCATCAATAATTAAACGTTCTAGACGATGGAATTTGGAGAAGTATCCATCAGGAATGGTGATTGTACGTGGTGGACAGTTAAACTTACAGGGCAAGTGAAGATGAAAATCAGTCACTTCTAATGGAATATCCTCTGGCAATGTCTCGATTATCAAACTGACACATGATACCATAAAGTCGATTTGATTACTTGCGTACCTCGTGCGTATTCTACAGCTACAGTAAGATGGACACACATGTGAAATAACTTGTTGAAAGTTCACCAGCAATACAAGCCAAACAAATACTGTCATTTTGGTATTATCTAAATGAGTAAATGTGCATTTTATCAGAAACATATATACCACCAGAAGCGTATGGCAGCTCATACAATTTATACTGTACAAACGATATACTTTAGTCATCACAAAAGAACAGGTACATGGAATTTTTGATCGGAAGTATCTCAATAAATGTGATTTCCTTTATCACGAAAGGTACGTCACTGTGTGCGCTACCGAGAACAACATATTTTTATAAAATTGTTGTTTTTAGTTTATAGGTACCATTAAGGTATCTGGAAACTGGCAGTGAAGTGGAGGTGAAATAATCTTTCCCTGGCAACCAGCAAATTTTGGTTGCCAAAGGAATTCCGACCCTCCTAGAGAAAGATAAGACTGTTTAAAACCAATAAATAGACTGATAATTAAAGTTACAGTGTAAACAGGATAAAGAAGTTTTATGTTGGTTTTACAAGACTGCGAAATTGAGAAAGTAAAAGTGGAGGTTCTGCTGTAATATGGTTTTCGTACCTTGTTTGATTCATCTTTCTGTAACATGCTTTCTGTTTCAGGTTAGTATATAAACATGTACCTTATTACTAATTAACCCTTAATGCATAAGCATACCTCCTAGTCATATTAAACTTGGAAACCTATATAATTTTATTAGGAATTAAGGCGTCTTATAAGCTTTTACCAAATTTATTTTACATTATATTTCCAATAATTAACCCCCTGGAAAAAGCAAACTAGCTAAGAAATGAACAATGATTTGATTCCTTTCCTGGGACACTATGTACTAAAGCGTTAAAGAAAAATAATATGCACCAAAAGATTGAATACACCCCCTGTTTATTGTACAATGCCTATTAGAAACCTTTATAATTTTATAAGAACTGAGGGGGTCTTACAATCTTAAAGTTCCTTGAGAAAACACAAACAGCAAAGAAATGAGTAATAAACTAATTCATTTCCCGGGACACTGTCACCAAAGAGTTAGAATACAAATCTATTCATTTCTTCAGGATTGCTTGATTGATTTCAAACAAAAATTTAGGCCCTGTGTAAACATTTGAAGAGGATTGTTTTTAAATTTGTGGAGACATGGCAACCCTGTCCTTGTTGTGAAACCATTATCTTTAGCTCATTCAAGGAGGTTTTTCAACCTCCTTGGCTCACTGCAGTTTATTTGTATATTTGTACAGTATACACAGGCGCGCAACCAGAATTTTCTTTGGGCAGAAAGGGCATAGTCATTTTGGGTTTAAAAAAAAGAATACAAACGAGTTATTTTAGCATTAATAAGTATTTAGTAGACCAGTAAGAACTTTCTTTGGATTGGGATTGATTCCTAAGCAAACGTCGCCCAACCAATGGCGATGCCTAAAACGGCCGTAAGCCGCATTATTTTGTCCTTTTACACCAAAAAAGTGATTAATTTCATAAGACACAAAAGATAATCTCATCTTCTTATATTTCCTATTATTTCTTACAGTTTAAAGTTATTAATTGATATGAAATATTTTTCAAATTATTTTTAAAAATTCATTTGGGTCCGGGCCGCTTAATGATAAGCAGACTTTAATAATTGTTGTTTATCTATCGAGATATCATTTTACGATTGGCTTCTAAAAGGTTTTAATGATGAACTGTAAAGATTCGAATAAAAAAGTATGCTTGACGTAAAAATTAGGGCACATATTTTGAGAAGGAAGGGGTTCCGACCCCAACGGTCCCCTCTAGTTGCGCGCCTGATATAGTTTGATAAAATATTATATGCTTTAACTCTATCATAAGGATTTCACTGAATTAAGTGGGTAGATCTCCATTAAAACTAATTTCTTGACATATACTCTTTTATGGAAATATTTATGTCCAATTGTTACATACGAGTAGATAAAACGTAAAAATGTCAAGAGAGTGATAAAATATTAATCATTTGCATAATTAATTAGGCACAATACTCCAAAACAATGGATATACTTGTGGCACGCTAATTAATCTAATTCAGTTTGATTAATTTTTTCTGCTACCCATTCACCGCGGTTTAAGTGAATGATTACGGGTAATGATATGTGGCATATTACTACCTTAATGGTCACTAAAACAGTTGCAACACGTTACTAAGTGCGTTGCTAAGGAACGTTGTGAGACACCACTTAATTTTAAGGAACAAATTGGCGAATGTCTTGAGAAAATAGATCAAAACCAACACCAGAAACGATTTCTCCGTAGTTTAAAATTGTACCCCCTTAAGGTAGCAGAGTACCCTATCAGAATGAGATTTTTTTTTTTCATATTTCAACGAAACCGTGCTTAAAAATTATGATAAAAAAATTTTCCCAGTGAAAAAACGTTTTTTCTGGGTTTAGTAAGCAAATAAATAATAACTTTCTT
>JANTOQ010393351.1:0-11989 GCA_027564595.1 Bythotiara depressa
CTAGTGTATGTTTAAGTTTATCAAAGTCACTGTTCGACTTATACACAAATTCGACTTATACACCGGCAAATACGGTACTTGCACTTAGAAATAATGAAAAATGCTATAAAAACACATGCCCATAAGTGCTGTTTTTATATCTTACACTTTTTTCACCATGATATATAGCGAAGAAAGATATTTGAGAAAATATTTTTAAATGCTGAATAAGATTGTTTTTAGACTAGCGTGTCCATTTAATTTCATCGTTTGAAACCAGCTGGATGCCTCTTGAATATCGTACCCACCACCCTTTGTTTTATTTACTTATTTGACGAGTATAAAAATTAAAGGCACTTTGACAAGAAAATTTGTATTGTGTAACAGGCTTTTTTCAGTTCTGGGCATATATTTAGCTCCAACCTTCGACTACCGTGTTTTATGTCTTTAAAATTTACTGATACCAATGATATATCTATAATGTAGAATCATGTGTTTGGGATTTGTTTCTTTTCATTTACTTCAAGTTGTACAGACAATAAGGTGAAGTGTGGTAATTTTAATGTTCACTACCAAAGGGAAATAAATTATCAAATAACTCTTGAAATAGTTAAAAAGAAAAATCCGGACACAATTTTTCTTATAGTAAGTGCAGCCCTAACGAACCAGAATTCAATTATAACTAAATAGAAGTGACTTGGAGCTTTTTATAGCAGGTAAAATGAACCAAAAATTTCCCTTTTTCCTTGTGCTTTTTCTCCACAAAAAGGGAAAAAGGATATAATTTTTTTAATGATAATTATTGCTTATGTACTACATACATATTTTAACATTTTATGTTTGGATTTTTAAAAACTTGAGAAATCTTATAATTATCACATTTTATTATTGTATAAGGAATCGAGTGAAAAATGTTGAATGTAAACAAACTATAAACTTTTAACGGGTGTCAACAAAACCTTTGCACCAGTAATGTATATAATACATTCTCTATACATTCATTAAGAAAAAGAAGAAAACTTTTTATTTTCTCGTGAACGTTAATACCAATTTAGACCATAAATGAATGGTCTTATTCTTGCTTGTATTTAAGTTACTTCTTAATGAATTGCATTTCACAATACAGAGATAAAAGGGATACGGTTTCATTGCTTTTCTTTTTTTAGGTTCGTTAGTCAAAGAAGTGGAAACCTAGTTCCTGGAATATCATTGGAAATAATAGACAAGTAAGTTACATTTTTCATTTTTTCATTTATTATGAATATATCTCGTTTTTGTGTGATAAACTAAACATAAGTACAATTTGTCTGTTTAACATTTTTTGTTAATATTTTTGATATAATTTTTGAACACAAATTAATTGAAGCAATTTGGATAAAAATTCCAAAGAATATTTGGTTTATACTAGATGGATGTTTCCCAGACTGATTTCAAGTTGGTTTCTTCATTTTCCATAACTTACTTTATGGTTTGGTTCCCAAATTTACTAATTGTGCAGTCTTTGTTATTGATTTAACTAGAAACATATAATATAAGTACTCCCTTGAAGCATGCAACACATCTATTGTATTGTATTGACAGAATGTGAGTAACTTGTTAAAACACGGTCGATTTAGTTTAAGAATTCAAAGGAAAAAGGAATTGGTTATTTAGTTAAGAAACATTAATCATTCAATGTCCATTCAAAAATATTACCATTGTTTCATGCTTCTGGGTTCATATGTTGCTGATTTAACCTATACAACTTTTTTGCTAACCATATTGGTTTGCTAAACCTATTACACATTGCATAAAATGTTCATGTTTTTTACTGTCACTTTGTAAAAGTATGAAAAATGTAGAACATGTTTATTCTTATCAGTGATAGAATGTGTTGTTGTATCTTTTAAAACCTTGTTTTAGAATACCTGGACAATTGAATGATCGACGTACCCCACTTGGGGAATTAAATTGGATATTTACAGCTGTTACTGACACAATAGCGTGGAATACACTACCAAGGGGTATGATGGTTGTTTATATTTCATATTATTATGTATTATATGATTCTAAGTTTCTATTAATTAACACAGAAAAGTCCCATCCAAATTTTGCCATAGTTTTCATCTTGCTCAATTATAGTTTGCCATAAAATTGGTTCTGCCTAGTAACATTCTATATTTTTCAGCAGTACTATTTTCAATATGCTCCTAAAGCTGGAATACTGAAACGTTACTTGACTTGTATTCATGAATTAGTTATCTGTAAACCCCATGTGCGGTAACATCAGCATCCATGTGCGGTAACATCAGTACTGACACAGGATTACAGGATCACATCCTTTTTTATATATCTAAGTTATGTATTCAATGAAATTTGAGGCCTATTGATGCATATCTGTCCATTGTCTCATTGTGAGACTTTTTAAAATGCTCATTTATCATGAAGTTTTGTCATTGAATTTGCTGTCAAATTTATAGAAAAACAAAACAAAAGTTTGTGAAATTAAAGAAAAGGGAGGAGTAACTTTGAAAAAAATATAGAGACAGAAGATGTGAACCTTCTTTGTGTGAGTTAGAGCCTGGCCATCTCTTATTTTTTAAGCACCTTCCTCCAATATAATAAATGGCCTATTTTTATTACCTTTATTATTATTATTTATTTATTATATTTTTATTTAATCTGCTTCATGCATTAAACTATCTTGTTTTCTTTTTCAGATTTATTTCAAAAATTATTTCGTCAAGATTTACTGGTGGCCAGTTTATTTCGTAACTTTTTACTGGCCGAAAGAGTGATGCGTTCATACAATTGTACTCCTGTGACTAGCCCTAGACTTCCTACCATGTACCATCACCCGATGTGGTAAGTTAATCTGCTTGTTGGCATAGAACGGCAGGGTTGCAACAACTGAAATGCCTGGATTAAATTAACATTTATAAAAAACCGAAATTGCGTAGCCCTTTCCATATATTTCAATAATCTTAACCTTTCTTACAAATATTTCGGAATCTGTACTCATTCATATAATCCAAGTCATTTCTGGCAGGTTTGTATATCTCACTTCATGTGTGAAGCACTAGCTGAATTATTTGTCATTCCTCTTAAAATATCTATATATTTATTCAAATTTTGTCTCATAAAAATATTTTATCCTAAATTCTGCTACCGTTATTGTACGGTGTATAAGTTGATCCTCTGTATAAGTCAATCCCCTATTTTAGCTAAATTCAAGTATTTAGATATATCCTCTGTATAAGTCAGGGGCCTTTTCAGGTCTTCCCATTTTCTCCTTTTATCAATACAGGAGTTGACAAATACAAAGGGAAATGATATGAAAATTACGTTTGTGGCACTTATTAAGTGCTAGTTACGAAAGGAAATGCATTGAAAATTACGTTTGCGGCACTTATTTAGCACTAGTTATGAAAGGAAATGCATTGAAATTTACATTTGTGGCACTTATTTACAACTAGTTATGAAAGGAAATGCATTGAAAATTACGTTCACGGCACTTATTTAGCACTAGATACAAAAGGAAATGCCTTGAAGATTGCATACTTGGCACTTATTTAGTGCTAGTTACGAAAGGAAATGATTTGAAAATTACATTTGCGGAATATATTTAGTGCTAGATACGAAAGAAAAGCATTGAAATTATGTACACATGTTTAAATTTATATTCTGAGAAGTCTTTTATTCTATGTGGGTGTAAAGAAAAATTATGTCACCAAATTGAAACAATGAAATATGTGAAAGAAAAATCTTTAATGATTCTACTGTAAAATTGAAACAAAAGATTTATTTATGGAATGTAAAAGAAACAAATTTAATAATTTAGCACATGCAGGAACTGGAAATATATTGTAAGAATAAACACTCCTTCACAGATAATTTTTTAAATATTACAGAAGTGTTGAATTTGAAGCAAACTTTAATAACTACTGTGGTGAAGAGTGAACTTGCATCATAATAGTTTCTATGAACTCAGACACGAATATAACTGGGGGGATTAACAGCAGTGTTAATAACAGAAAGCAGGGAATGCGCGCAGAGATTGGAAAACAAATTAAACATGTTTTAACGTCAGTTTGACAGAGTTGCAGTATTTTTTCTTTTAGACTTGTTATACAAAAGATACTTACCTTATTAATTGACATTTTATGTCCAGCAAACATTATATAAAGTTATTGAAAACTTTTATAACCCCCTGCCACCACGTGCACTTTAGAATGGAAGGTTCGCGCCAGAGCAAGTAAATATTAAAATATTTGCTTGCTTCATAGATGTCTATGAAAATTGCCATTGATTAAGGCCAACACAGCTAAAAATTTATAGAAGTACATAAGTCGGGTAGGAAATTTAAGGCCTTTTTGTGTCCAGAAATTCTACTTATACACCACACATGGTAAATATCCTAATTTTATATAATTTTAATGTATCCTTTTTTAAAAATAAAAAATAAAAAAGATTAGATTTTCTCAAAGTTCTTCAAATTCTAACTTAAAAAAAATAAGCTTTAATGGCAACACTGTAAGTAAAGGTTCTTTTGATACATACTGACTAGTTTCTTTAGTATTGAAGGAAAGTTTACATATAAGAAATGTTTACATGATAATCTAAAAAACTGGGCTTATACACAGGGGTTTTACAGTATTACACATGTTTTATATTTACTTTTATATTTTCTTGCGAAAGAAAAGCCTTTAGAAAAAATAGCACTTTTTCCAAACAGGAAACACATTATAATCCCCCTATCCTACATACCTGCAGTTTCTTGGTTTAGGTTTACCATGTGTAGTATCTTCTTCTTTATTGATAACATTTTAAGAAATATTCTATTTTAGTGCTTTTATAGATAATTTCTAACCTTTTAAACAAGAGCCTATTGATAACATTTTATATTTATACTGAAAGGCTATTATCCTATGTAAACATTCAGATGTAAATAATTATACAAATTAGATAGATATATAAATAGCTCAT
Source organism: Bythotiara depressa (assembly GCA_027564595.1). Taxonomy (NCBI): domain Eukaryota; kingdom Metazoa; phylum Cnidaria; class Hydrozoa; order Anthoathecata; family Bythotiaridae; genus Bythotiara; species Bythotiara depressa. The sequence continues at coordinate 4,945 of JANTOQ010393351.1, forward strand.
CTGTTTATTTTTAGCAAGGCTACATCTTATTATAAGAGAGTGTTTCTACCCACATTTTGTGTGGATTTTTTAGAAAAATACCCACATTTTGTGTGGATTGTTTAGAAAAAAGCCTTAAAAATTTGTTTTGTTTCAAGAGAGTAAAGAGAATTTAAAGAGACTGTTGTTACGCCAGATTCCATTAAAATGAAGACTACATGCAATATATTTTCAGGTCATTTTCTCTCGTTTTGGGTTACACAGGAATTGAAAAGTATAACTTGTTCCTACTTTTTGTGGCAAACGTTTTGAAAGGAAGCAATCCAGAGTGCTGTAAATGTTAATGCATGAGTGATTTTATTTTCATGGAAATCAGGCGTTATTAATTGTAACAATGTTCACTTTTACAAAGTTTACCACCATCAATTTTCATGTTTTTCTTTTTGTTCAGGCAAGCATGGGATTTAGCTGTTGATCAGTGTTTATCACAACTTTCTGTTATAATCAAAGATGAATCAAAATATAAAAATAGTTCTTTTTTCTCTGAGCAGCTCACTGCTTTTCAAGTGTGGTTAGCAATGGGAAACTGTGATCGTGACCCACCTGAACAGTTACCAATAGTTCTGCAGGTATTATGACGTTTCAATATTGTTTGCTATAAAACTACAAGTTTGCTCATAATTTATTGAGAAAAGGTGCTAAATTGACCATAATAGTATTCCACAAGTGATCCAAAGGGTCCAAAGATATAAGGAGACATAATTCTAAATTATTTTGATTTAGTTTTCGCATTTATCAATGTCTTAGATATAAATCTTAGGTAATTAGGTACTGAAGGCACACACCACTGTTTTCATCAACTGTTGAACAAGGAGGGGTGACTCACTTGCCTCCACATTGGACCATTTGGGAGATTTGTAATGTCCAGAATCACACATATCAGTGAAGTTGCATTGTAGACCATTTTCTGAAGTTTTTTAAGAAAACACATCAGCAATGCATTCCAATGATTTTTTCTTCCAAATCCTGCCACCCATTCTCGTTTTGTCCCAACACTTACCCCCATTATGATACATATATATTTACAATCTCCATAATTTTAACAATACAAAGTTCCAGTGCAAGAAATAAGGCTGCACAGAATATTTAAGACCTTTGTGGTTTTAGGCTCCTTTCATGTCTCCTCCCTATTCGATAGAGTATCGTCCATTAAACTAGAATGGGATAGATGTTGATGGGAAACTCAATAGAGTAACACTTCAGTACCAAAGATCCTATGTCTTACATCAACAGTCAATGTGAAAAGGTTTTACAAAGAAATCTATATCATTATTTTGGCACCTCATCCCATTATTATGTACAGTTTGGATTAGAAAGGAAATAGTTAACATTTTTAGTTTTTCGTAAATGTCTATTTAGTGAATTGTTTTATTTATATAAAATAAATATTTTATTAATGAACAGATGACACATTAATTAAATTAATTACTCTGTTTTCTTCTACAGGTATTGTTAAGTCAAGTCCATAGACTGAGAGCATTAGATTTACTAGGTCGATTTTTGGATCTTGGACCATGGGCTGTCAGTCTAGTAAGTATATATATTTTTTCTATTTTTCATATCACATCTGTATAAAAGATCATCCACATCAGTTCTATTGTTGTACTGTTTTTTATTTAGGCATTATCTGTTGGTATCTTTCCATACGTCCTAAAGTTATTACAAAGTACGGCACGAGAGTTGCGACCTCTCATGGTATTCATATGGGCAAAGATCTTAGCAGTTGATAGTGTATGCATTTATTTTTTTAACCACGTACATACTGGAGATAAAATGTGTTCATAAATGCTGGGGCCAGAATCTGCCCAACAAATAATGACGATGGTCTATGTCAACTTTTTTTATGACTATTATTTCATGTGTGCCAGAGCCCCAGCACATTTTCGTCTTCAAAACAACATTGAACTGGGCTGTTTTCAAGGGCTGTTTTTGGCCAGGATTTTAGTTATCCATAGAGGGTCAATTGTTACTTTTGAGGATTGGTTGTTATGCTCCTGATTAGTTTTTAACTTTGTCATTCTTCTGTTATAACAGCTGTAAATTGATATATATGCTAAAACAATGTTGAAAACAATGATATTTGATTGTGTTAAATAAAACATCACCTTCTAGTTGAACATTGGCTTCTGTAGCACAAATACAATATTATAATTGTTCATCTGAAATAAGATTCTTCTCAAAGTGTTATATACCTGGAGCTAGAAGCTTTCCATTCAAATTTTGTACAAGGGAAATAAACAAAGTTCTAACAAAATACATCTCTTGATTGTTTATGACTTAAATGAATTATTAAACCAATTATACTTTCATAGTGTGCAGAGGGGTATCACCCCATTTTGCTTCCCCCCTACCCCACCCATTCATAAAAAATTGCCTGTCTGTGAGGGGACCCATGCTGGGGGGAAATTTTGAATATAGAGCCAGCAAGATTTGCTAAAATCCCCTTTCCGGCCCTTTAGAACACATTTGCAAGTCAACATAATTTTAGCAATTTCCTGATACCAGATCGCCCAATTGATTGATATTACAATTATTACAACTAAAGTGCTACTATTAAGCTACATACAATAACACACTAACATTGAGTCAACAAATTAATTTAAAAAGACAGCAAATTGGATATACAATACTTAAAGAAAATAAAAAATTGAAAACATAAATAATTAAGTGTATATAAAATATTTAATACCTCCCCACCATTATTTCCACCACCCCTATTTATAATAAAAATTCTTCATCTCCCAATAAGGGCATTTTTGGGGATCTTCATCCCCCCCCCCCCTAGTACTAGTCTCCATTTCCTATTTCCGATCTGACATGCAGTGAAATGAAACAACTGATACTTCCTTATTCAGTTTCTGTATGTTGGAACTGCCTTTACGGTTGTGCATGAATCTGGATAATTGAGACAAAATAGCCAGAAGAAAAAAATTTATAGTAGTAGTATAGTTATAAATACTTAAATATGGGAACAGAGACTAAACCATCCATTCTTTTAACTTCTAGACATGTCAAACTGACCTTGTTAAAGACAATGGACATAAATATTTTTTATCTGTATTAGCTGATCCTTACATGCCGGTAAGTGGTGTTCATTTTGTTTTGTTTGGTGTCTACATACATTGTATATACTGTATGCTAAATTTTTGTCACATGTTTGGAATGGAAGGGGAGATGTTTTTTAAGTGCATGGAAGATTACATTTGCTTACTGAACCCAATATCCAAATGGAGTAAAGGTTGAGTTGCAATTTCCTTCCAGGAGGGTCCACGGATATTGTAATTGTGGTTCCACACCTTCCTGGGTGTTAAAAAATCAATCTGGACTAATTCCTCATTTTTAGGGTTGTTTGGGATTTTAACACTGCTCCATATTTTTTGTTTCCCATCTTTGATTGACATGTTATTTTTGTGCTCTGCAACTGTTTTTACCAAGTATTTCCAGGGGTGAGAATGTTTATGTTTAATATTAACAGAAAAAATAAATTATCCCTATCTCCACAAGAAGCAATAAAATACAGGATGTTATTTAAAAATATTGGGAAGGGGCCTTTTCTTGTATATTCCATCAATTATGGAGTGTTTCAAGTCATATTTAGGCCATTTTGGGAAGAAAAGACTGAACTTTCAATTGGGAAGAGGCCTGTTAACAGCCCGTGAAGACACCTGGATTATACTCCCTGATATATAACATTAATGACCTTTCTGAGTCACAAAATGGTTATAGTTGAATATGATAAAGTGTGTTTTAATATGATCTACTTGAACTTTTGGTAATAATGTTTTCTTTCATTTTAGGCAGAACATAGGACAACAGGAAGTTTTGTTTTAGCAAGGATTATTCATGATTACCATGCTGGTCAGGTCTGTTAATTAGTTAATTGGTTAACCTTTTCATGAATAGTTAGGAATGACCAGTTAGGAATCAAGTCATTAGTCATTTCTTTGCTAGTTTGCCTTTTGCAGGGGTTTATTTTTGGAAATATAATGTATAATAAATTTAGCTAATAAACAGTGATATAATAATAAATTTTTTTTTGGTAAAAGCTGATAAGACCACCTGGTTCCTCATAAAATTATAAAGGTTTCCAATGGGAAGTTTAATATAACCAGGAGGTATGCTTTTGCATTAAAGAGTTTAACATGTGTTGTTATATTTTGCTACAAATGTGTGGCATTTCAAACTTTTAGGATATCAATATTATATGTTACTATATTGTTTAGTGGTTTATATAGAAAGGGACTATGTGTAACATATAATTTAATCTTGTAAAATATTATTTATTTATTTTTGATTTCATTGTTTTCATTTAGTCCAAGGTATTTATACACAGCAGTATTTTAATCCATCATAACCAATTATTAATTAACTAAAGCTCACCTGGATTTTAAACTGTTCTGTCTAACTGTCTGACTGTCTAATTTACTACCATCAAGGGTTTGAATTGATTTTTTGACTTGTGAATCTTTTGTGATTGGAAATTCTTTTGGTTTCTGTCCTGTAATATGTATTATTTTTTGGAAAACAGAAACACCAGCTCTTTCAGAATAAAGTCATCAAGTTTTTTAAAAGTTGAAAACCATGTAAAATAAAGAACAACTTATCTATGTACATTTACAACCACTTTATTGTTGCTCACCTGCTTCTCTTCTGCTAATAATGGTCTGTTAAGTATGTATGTTAGTGATGGATATATCCGTCATTCACTATTTAGCCTTAGGAAACTTGTGACAGATATATCCACCATTCACTGTTTAAGTGGTTAATTCAAACCATGCCATCTGGTAATAACAAAATGGTTTTCTTTTAGGAAGCATGTTTGAAAGGAAACATGATTTCAATATGTCTAGAACAATTATCGGATCCTCATCCTCTATTGCGACAATGGTTGGCATTATGTCTTGGTTTGATTTGGAATAATTGTGATGCAGCAAGGTGGTGCGGTATACGAGATAGTGCACCAGACAAGCTGTCAAAGTTACTAACAGATCCTCTACCTGAAGTATGTTCTTCTATTGAGTTTTAGTGGAGATAACTTGCAGGCATTAATTTTTAAAAATTCAGTTTTTGGCGTATTGTAGGATATTGCATTTTCATAAATGAGAAGTGTGCTTCAGAAATATACTTTTCAATGCCTGTGCAACCTTGAAACTTAGTATGATAGGTAATTAATGCAATAACATTAATTGGTCATACCGTTTTGTGATGATGTCAAGTGATATTCTAGAACTTTAGGGCATAGTCCGGTAGTAGTGAAAAAGGGCACTTAATGGTTTTTTTTTTTAAATTTGTGAAAAACTTTCAGAAAAAGGCACTTTTTCTAGGAATTTCACAAGGCCAGTGTCCGAAATCTGGGCCCTCTTTTGATCTAGAATAGGACCAGGATGATCAATCACTCTCCTCTGTAGCATTTTTTAAAGATTTACCTTCAGGTCTAATTATATGGATTAAGACAGGATCATCATGTTATAATTATTTATCACACAATTAAATGTTGTCATAACATTCATTCTCATTCACAGGTATAGGGAAATTTACATTCCTCATATTCTTGCCTATAGGTAACACATGCCAGGGTTCGAATTAAGGAAATTCAGTTGTGTTGCATTTCCAGTATAAATAATGGGTCATAGTTATAGGGTTAGACGAGTCCTTTTCAGAAGTGTAAAAAATTTCATTTTATTTTATTTTAATTATTTTGGGTCATTAATAATTAGATTTTCTCAATTTTGTGTTGTGAGACATGCGTTATTGTATCGCGCATAATTCGATCGCTGCATGCACACACAAAATTAGTCCACCTTTAAGTACTGCTATGATAACACTTATTCTTGTGAATGAAACAAAAGAATGACGATTCCCATATTTTGCGTCTTTTGTTATATTGTTTTACATACAACACATACTAATTAATCTTTTTAGTATTTTATATTGTTACATGTATCCTGGGCAGAGGCTTACCTAGAATCACAGGGTAGGGTCCAGGTAAAAGAGAAAAAGTGCACTTTTGTTGTCACATTTTCTGAAAATATGCCTGAAATGGGCATTTTTCCTTAAAATTTAAGAGGGGCGGCGTTAGAAGTAGGTATAATGATGATTATAACCATTCTTTAGGATTCCTTCTTGTTTTTAGTGGTAATCAGGAAAATATATATTTTAAGTATTCATATTGATTTTATTTTATTTATTTTTATATCAGCTTTTAGAAAGAGTTGTAAGTAGTGAGTAAATGACATTTTAAGCAATGAGATTCCAGCATTTAGACCAGTATGGTTACATATGGGAATCAAGTGTTGTTACTTATATATATGTAGGTAGAGTAAAATTTAGTTGTCTTTTCCTAACATTTAGGAAACTGATAGAAGCATCTACTGAACTTGTGGATACGGAAAAACTGGCTACTATATACTTGCCTTTAATTATATTCAGTATGATTTCTATGGAAAATTGACTGAGAAAACTACGGAAAATTGCTTTTATATAGAGGTTTTCATTATATACAGATGATGGTTATAATAGCAGGTTTGACTGGATTACATTGATTTCTTTTTCTCGTTAGGTGAGGGCTGCTGCTGTGTTTGCTCTTGGAACATTAATAGCAAATACAGGCGATCGGTCTGACCATGCTAACATGATAGATCATGGGGTAGCAACAACATTAGCATCAACTGTTGGGCATGATGGGAGCCCTCTTGTTCGAAAGGTTAGATTTCCTTGCTTCTCTAATCTTTCATTTGCTATATCAGCATCCTTTGGATCTACCAAGGAAACATATGGGAATGTTGATGATCAAAGACTAAAAAATGTTTATCCATGGTGATTGATCTACCAAAGCACATGTTTTTATTCCTTTATTTCAGTTTGTTTTTTGTGTTCACAGCTTTTTCCAAAATGAGAAGTAATTTTGTATTATTTCTCATTATTAATAAGTAAGTACTCACTTAGTTTGCTGTTTTAACTGTAACTAATTTATTGATTGATTGATTTGTTCTTTTATTTATTTGTA
>JANTOQ010393573.1:0-11077 GCA_027564595.1 Bythotiara depressa
TAAAATTCTACTAAAAATGTTGTTCCTGGCATTTCAGAACACCTGTTTTCCTAGAACACCTCCGTTGGCTGCTTCTGTAGGTTTTAAAAACCCATCCGTCCTTTAGGACGAGTTTTATCATTGTATCTTGCCGCGTTGTAACAAATTTCATCATCGTCATATACTACACAATTATGAGGATATACTACACAATTATATGATATACACAATATATATTCCAGTAGCAAAAAGAGAACTCACAATCACTTTTCAAAAACCTTTTCACACTTTTATCACCAAAACTTAAATTACGAGAGAAGAAAATAGAAGTATGAAACGGTTCTTTTAGAACCAACTTGGGTTGCCGCACATGGGCGAGTATACCGAAGATCCGGCAGCATCGGCACATACGTAAGTATAACCCTAAAAAACAAGCCTAGAACAGTAGTTCATGCCAACCCAAAGGTTTTGAAGACACCCCTAAGGAAACCTTCAGGCTAAGGAAACCTAACTGGAGTAGAAACGTTCTCATCCCTAGTCTAGTGGAAAGTTTAGCTAGTGTTTATCTTTGTCCTATAAAATTGGCTAGCTCTAAAAGTGTCCTTCCTAACAGATATCAGTCCACGAGGGATAGCTACCTGTTCCTAAGCCATCCTAGCTCAGACCAGGACAGCTTAGCTCACCACTAGTATTAGCCGCTAAAACAAATTTAGACTACACCAACAACTTTCTATCAAAGAGCGGTTTCGTAGCTCACATAAAGAGTGGCAAAACAGGTTTTGTTTTCAGGAAAATTAATCTGGATGTCTGGTAACATTTGTGGACATCCTAGTTGGATAGCCACTCTGCCAAGAAACAGTTGGTTGCTACCCTCGATGATAGCCGAAACTCTAGAAGTAAACAAATAGCTAGATAATGTTTCAGTCGGTTGTTATCCTCACTCAGGATAGCCGTCAAGGCATAGTTCCCAGTTGTTATCCTTCGTTACGGTAGCCGCGGAAGGTTTATACACAGAAAGTAAACAAATACGTAGCTAGACTCATAGTGTTTTATAGTCGGTTGTTATCCTTAGTTAGGATAGCCGGCAAAGCAAAATTCCCGGTTGTTATCTTCCCGGTTGTTATCCTCCCGTTAGGGTAGCCGGAAAGTCAGTACACAGTGTGTCTTTTACCTATAAAGGGTAGGGTAGCCGGAAAGTTTATACACAGAAAGTAAGCAAATACATAGCTAGAGTCATAGTCCTTTACCTATAAAAAGGCAGAATCCTTGGTGATTCTCATTCATAACATAAGAAATCCATTTTCGCACCAACGTTTAGTGTATGAATAAAAACCCTTCCCGCAGGTCGTGATTCTTTGTTCCCAAAATTTCCAGCTCCAGAACTGAGGCCTCCAGAACCGATGCAACGAAGTATCGAGACGAGGTCGAATGTTGTTGAAGAAAACAATGGCACTGACGATACTGTCACCACTTCCGATGGGCCAGGTGCGGACTCCCCATCGGTCGAAGAAATCCACAACAATAACAACATCGTTGATGGAACAGAGCGGCCAAACAGAGTTTGAAGAAGACCCGCTTATTTGGAGGACTATGATTGTTCGGACTAAAGGACTTAGAGGGGAAAATTGTTATATATTCGTACGGCTGAGCCGGCCTAGCATCGGCTACCGTAACATTGTTTTGTTCTTGTAAGTTTCAGTTATGAAGATGGCATTGACAGCTACAGTCTAAGTCTTGTGTCTGTGGGTGTTCCTTTACTGTCTGTGAGAATCTACTACATAATGCCTTTAGGATTTTTTATGACAGATATGCAGGAGCCAATCTATCCTCATATATCTTTTTAATGGTAGTCAAAACAGCAAGGATTAAGCTCTCCTCTCCCTTTTTGAACTTAGTTATGGCATACCGCCTGTGTGGGTCAGTATCTTGATAGGATATTACCTGGCATTTATCTTCGAACAGGATAGGGTGTTCAGGTCAGCGCTATGAGCTGTGGTATTGTGAGCAAGTATGGCTTTCGCTCCCCATTGGCCCGTTATTCTAGATTCTAAGGTTGGGTCTAAGCGGGTATCTACTAGGCAGGCTATGTCCACTCTAGCTAGTGCTATGTTGTGTAGGATAGCCCGAGCTTTGGCCGGGTCAGTCATTAACCCATTGACATTTACAGCGGATAGTCTGAACATCCTGGATTGTAATAAGTATGAGCCAAGGTAGGGTGATCCCGGCGAAGGACACTCAGAATTTAAGACGGAGGGAATTTCTGTGCGAAACGGCCGAATCTGAGCGTTTTGAAATTTTGGATTGAGATGCATTTTTTCGGCCAATCAGAAATCACTTTCATCGTCCAATCAGAAAAGACTTTCATCTTCCAATCAGAAAGCACTTTCATCTTCCAATCAGATTTGAGTTCTATTGTTCTGATGAATGTAAACTTGCAACTGGTAAATCCTTTCTGTATGAAAAAGGGGATCGAAGTGAACATTTTTAGACCAATTAGGAAGAGGCCGTAAAAAGCTGTAAACCAATGAAAATGTGTTAAGGTGTTTTTAGAGTGGAACTCTATCCGTTTATTCAAAAAAAGATATTGAAGTGTTATTTTCGCCTGGGAACGTTTCACTGTCATTTTCCCCTCTGTGGTTGTTGCTTAGCTCGTCCTGTAGATGTGCCATAAACCTTTCAAAAACTTCCAATTTAGATTTTTTACTATTCTCCTTAGTTTTGTTGACTTGCTTTGTGTATAATTTGTAACAACTTCTATGATACAACATCTCATACGCGATTAGAGAGCTAGAATCCTTCCCAGCTAGTTCTGACAATAATTTCCCATCATGCTTTTCCTCTGCAGAATACTTCAATTTCTTGGCTCCATTTTCAGTCACACATTTTTCTAATCCTTCGTATCTGCTACCTGAAGAAGCAGTCTTGTTTGACTTGCAGATGATACACTTGGTTTGATCAGCTATTAGAGACCCTAAAAGACCAGAAAATACCGCATTGAGTTTTCTTAGTATGCATCTGTTTCGTCTGACAAAGCCTGCCAATATACATATATATATAATAATGAAACAATTCGGCACAATTTAAAAAAAAGAGAGGTGAGAAGTAATTATTTTAAAGATCATCTGAAATAAAATGGAAGGGGTGGGGGAATATAACTAAAACCAAAAATGATTTAAAAAAACGAGATTAGATTCGTTCCATTTGATCATAAGAACAGCAGATCTTTAGACATTGAGGATGGGAAATAAACATCATCTGAAACAGTGTGAGATATTACCATAAATTATATAAATTACCTGATTTTCGTCTATCTCTTTGTAGTCTGGCACTGCTTTCTTCCCCAGATGTTTTATACTTTTCTAATGTTTTTTATGTGTGTAGGACTGGTAACATGCTCGATGATAACGATGGTGTAATACTTCTTCAGTTTCCTTTGAGAATACATTCTGATCACCTCTCAGTTTTGCTGCTCTAACTACAGTCTAAAATGTAAACAAATAAGAAATAAGGTACTAAAGAGGAAACAAGTATTATGTAGAGACATTTTGAGGTAACGAAGTTACATGAAGTGAAGTTTTAAGGATACATTATACATTCGGAACAAGCCATACATTTTTAAACGGCTGACGTTTATTTCGATTGAAATAGAAACCTGGAATACATACATTATTTAAGTGGTTTAAATCCTTCATATTCTGATCCCAAAGTTTGTTCTAAAATTATAAATATTATCCTGACAAATTACCATAAACTCTCAAAAGAGCTTAAGAAACAGGCTTATATTCAAACGTTTTCTTCCCAGGTAATTCCGTTGGTAAAATGTACACGTTGACCAATAGCTCTGATCTTATGGAAATTTGAAAAATCACACTGAAACATACTAAAAATTATAATACCTTCCATGATAATTCTGTAAACTTGGATAACTTTTCTTTTTCAGTGACATCATCCCTGATATGAATCAAGCATGTGCTTGTAGAAGTACCAGTTGTCTTTCTCTTTTTGTTTGGCTGTTTTATTTCATCTGGAACCTATTCTGGTTCATCTAGTTTATGATTTTTCATTTTAATTATACATTAAATTTAAATAAGAATTTTGAATTCAATGAAAGCAAGTTTATGTCAAATACTATAAGGAATTATGAGGAAATTTGTGACATTTTGTTCAAAGGAGCTTAAATATAGAGAAAATTCAGGTCTGTAAAATACACTAGGTACAACAAATATTGAGTATTTCCTTAAAATTTTGTATAATGTTTACAAACTGGTGTTTATGTAGGGCTTTGACAGGAAAAACATCAGAGTTAATGTAATATACATATTTCATATGATAAACCACAATTCTATAAAGCATAAACCTCCCTGTAACATATACCAAAAGTTATGGTATCGGCTAGTCTGCAAAATGCATTTCCAACAAATACTTGTGATTAGAAATGATAGATAAGATATACCACTATGTTATCAGAACAGTTTTAACTTAGGAAAATGGTTACACATGGTATTATGGACAAATCTGTATCATATTTTGTGTAAAATATGCTAAAAAACGTACAATTCTGGTCTGGAAAATACAGAATTTTCCAAAAAATCAGATTTTCACTCTCTAAATTGCTTTTTTAACATATCTATACTATTTTAGCATAAAGGTTTGAATATGGAAGGTTAGAAACATACCTATACAGAGATAATTGCTTACATAGGTATATTACATGAAAATTGGTGTTCGTCCCCATTCTGGTCTGTAAAATACAAGTTTACAAGAAAATCTGGAAAGGCCAACAAGTCAATTTCAAAAGTAGAGGAGACATTAAGGTAACTTTTGGTGGTAAAGAAAATTTGCCACCAAATATGCGATGGTACTGGATATACTCTGGATATACTCTGGATCCCCTATCACTGATAAAAATAACTGACATATTACTACCTTAAGCTTTACTAAAACCGGTCACAACCCGTTGTGTTACTAAGAGCCAAAAAATTTACAGCACCATTACAAATTGGGATTTTGAGTAATTTATGGCCCTTTAATGTTGAGAATCAATTTCATAATCGTTTTCTACGATAAATTTTGCATTGAAAACGATGTTTTCAAAACTTTGAATACCTCATTACCACCTTAAAAAAACAATCGCGATTCGCGAAAATTATTTCCTTCGAAAAATTGTTACTAGTCGTAGGTGCACAGTATTTATAAAATAGTTGTTGAATCCAACCTCGTACCCAGGGCCTCTATTTTTTTAATTATATTGGAGGGCGAGATCAGATATATTTCTTCCGCCATCAGTTATATCAATAAAGGATAAAAGGCCCGGGGAACGAGGTTGGATTTAATCGTAACCTCTTCCGCTAGAAAAATCAAAGTTTGAGAAGGAACTACCAAAAATGATCTGTTTAGAGGTGTTTCTTTCCACTACAGTAGTGAGAGTAGAAATTTAGAAATTCTAGAACAGCTAAGGGCTAATAAAAAAAACCGTAAAATAGGAATAAATTATCAAGTTTGAATGCTCTACAATAGGACTGAAGATGTGTTTACTTAGCTAGCAAAACATATCTAGCTGACTAAATGATGTATATAGCTACTTGTAGATGACAAACAGATCTCTCAGAAAAGATCAAATGTTGTTTACTTCTCAGACTAGATCGAGTCGTTTTCTTAATAATCCGAGCGAAAAATCGGGATTTACGCAATTCACGGATCGCGCTCAGAAATAAGAAACAACTAACGTAATTTGGTACTTCATGAAAATCTTCCAGCTTTCGCTCTAGGACATGTCCGTCAAAATTTTAGCAGACGGGATTAAAGACTCCCACCCTCTGAAAAATTACAACGACTAGGATTGGTTGAAACGAAAAATTTATTGGATAGAAATTTTCAAGTTTTTTCAATGGCAAACATGGAATAATTTCCAGGTAAAAACTTCGTAGCGGTAACTCGTCAAGATACGTCCTTGATAATGTGAACGAAACTTTTCACGCTCTTGGAAATTTTTCATTGGGTGAAAATTCGGATTCTTTCGAGACGTAACTGTTGGCAGCATATATTTTTTTTGTTTACGAACTGTCTAGCAGGTGTGTAATAGATTCTTAAAATTTGTTTTCTATTCGCAAGTGTTATTAAACAAACTGAACTAATAATCTTAATAAGAATCTACATAAAAAGAAACGTTGTCAACATTACAGCACTTAACTCCGACGATCAAAGTTCCAGTACGCATTGTTTCCAGACGGTAAGTTTTTTCAGACTTTAATACACCTATCGCGCTTACAGCTTAAAATTTCCTGTGAATTATTTATTGGAACGTTTTCTGTTGATTAGAAACAAAAGGTCGTCTAAGTCACTTTGCAGAATGCAGATATTCTCCTTTTTAAGCCTGGTTTCCACTAGACAACATTTGTCCTGCGGAGAAACACTTGATTGTAATATGAATCTTTGTTGAAAAATATCGTTAAAAGCCAACAGTTTTAACCGGATGCGTGGATAAATACAAAGAAAATTCGCTCCGCGCGGATAATTCTGCCCAATGAAATCTAGCTTTATATGTCACTGTCACACAGTAGGTTGTTTCACAATGTACGGATCTGTATATTTCTATTTATCCTTTTAGAACACCTCAGCATGAAGTTAATTGTTGTGTTGACAACTCTCATTGCCGTTGCATATGCTGGTGAGTAATAATAATTTCCCAGCGAAGGTTATTTTCTGTAACATTCTAAAAGTATAAATCGTTATTTTGATGAAATTGAGGTTGAGGTTGAACAGAAATCTTTGCGTCCACATCCATAGAAATATATACGTATATAAAATTGAATAGCACAATACAGTAATTTGGTACCATATTTTCCCTGCATTATAATGAATTGGACCGTATTAATAACATTTTTAAGACCCTTGAAATAGCGGATGTTTAATCACCGTATCTTTCTTTTACTTAATCTCGCTAGACTAGCACCTAGCCGTTTCTCCAATTTTCTAGTTTAAACACACTCAGCCTGCTGTTTTGATTGAACTCGCTGCACACTCGCTATGTCGCTTCGCTCGTCCGCACCAACAGACTAATCTAGTCAATAGTTTCGCAAAGCCAATCATTTCTCTGTCCCCTTACTCCTTTTTCAAGGTTGTTTAAAGTGTAAGAAAGATAACATTAAATGAAAAAGTGAGTGAATAAAAAACTCCTGCATTCCAGAGAAGGTCAGCAAATAATCTGTTATTGAACAATAAATCTTTCCTGGAATTAATTTTTGTGACGTCACTTAAAAATTTCGTTTGCTTTTTCTGGTTCCTCATAAAATTATAAAGGTTTCCAATGAGAAGTTTAATATAACCAGGAGGTATGCTTATGCATTAAAAGGCTAAGATCGTTATATATTCGGTTTCCTTTCGTACTGTTTATTTTAAGGCGAGTTATATAGCTAATAAATAGACGGAATTCAATTTGTTTGTACGGATTCGAATTTCTATTTTTTAGATATCTACGGTGCACCTCCAAATCTATGGTGCACCCCAAATCGCCAATAGACCTTTGTGGAAATTAATTTTTGTGACGTCACTCAAAAATTTCGTTTGCTTTTTATAAAAAAACGGATTTCAGAACCGGTATTTCCGTCGAAAATTACATTTATGTTCAATATTCTAAAATCACTTTTTCTAGATAAAACTGCAATTGCTTTGAGGTTTAAACGTTTTTAAGATGAAAATAAACTGGGGATGAGGTTGTATTTTGAAGTCAATTGGATATTAGAATTTGAATACTCCACCTTATCAAAATAATTTATATGCAACCATGCAAATTTCACACAAACATTTACAGCGAAGGAAATGGTTTTAATCTGCAAAAATGCCAATTTGAGAAGATTTCTATTTTCTTGTTATACCGCTTCAGTGTTGCATTGGCTTGAAGTTTTTAACAAAGACTTATTACCATGTTTTATTTATTATTTGTTTAGACAATAAAAGATGCTTGATGATATGCAACATGATGTATGCTCCAGTCTGTGGACACGATGGTGTAACATACGGTAACGAATGCCAGTTGAGAGGTGTTGCTTGCGAGAAGGGAGAAGCCATCACTGTTGTTTACAATGGAGAATGCCGAGACAGTAAGAAACAATTATTATTTTTAATTTTTAATTTTATTATCTTTATTTAAAGTTGATTATATATATATAGTCCTAGCCTACGTTCTATCCCGCCGACCCATGCCAGTTGAAGCGACCTGTGTCTTTGATAGACAAGCACTAAGTGCGTCGGCGGGAGAGAACATAGGCTAATATAGTCCTAGATCTGTAGCTAGCTTTAGTTATAGCTTTCTAAACATAAAACTTGCAGCAACTCAAAAAAGAGAGTACCAAAAAGTTAAATAATAAAATTCACAGGCCTTATTTACGGACAGTAAACAAATAAAATGTATATATCTTCTACTTCAACTTCTTTATCACAACTTTTTTCGTTGTCTCTCTGCGAGGAAAGAAAGTTTTTAGGCGTAGTTTGTATATTCATTGTGAGCATGCGCAATCTCCTTCGCAGAATAAGTTGTGCTTTCGAAAAACATCGCCTTTTTAAAAGAAAGCAAGACGGAGGAGAGCTAGCCTGCGTACAGACCCGCCGAAGGGCTTTCAGCAGGTCTTCGCGCAGGCACATCATAATGCACTGCGAACAGAAACCAATACAGAGAAGTCTTAGAAGGTTAGGATGTTATCGCCAAAAATTTGGAGAACAGACAGGCAGAAAGATAGATAATTTAGAGTTATGAGTAAATCAGGGAAGCGTTATCAACTGCTGGAAAATATTCAATAACCAAAGCCTCTTTATCATAACGAGGCTTGGGTTGCTAAATCGAAATATAACAAGGCTTTGACCGGAAATTGTTATAAACCATAACATCGGATCTGTGGGATTTCAAAACTTGAAAAATACCCTATTAGCATAATTTTTTACGGAGAATCCATATCTGAAGTCCGTTTTTAATAAAAACAAACTTCAAATTTCGGCCAAATATGAAAAGGTCTATTATGCTTTTCTTGAAAAATTTTATGTAGAAATGTTTTGACCGTAAACCTTAACCCAAATAATCTTTCTATTTGAGGGACAGCTTAGAAATATTCAATATGTGGGTGGTAAGTTCAAATCTTGACTCCTTTTTTCATGAAAATAGCGGAAATGTTTAGTGGAAAGTCTGTTATTATAGAGATAAATTAGGCTATTCCATTTTACATCCCTACATCGCTGCGGGCGTAAAAAGTTTGATAAATATTCAGCCACTGAAAGATTTAATCAAAAAACAACTTTTCTTGGTGGTTTACAGAAATTACATTTAGCCCTGGAATTTAATCTCTTTATTGCGAAATATAGGATGGTTAATCAACCAACCCCCTGGAAAAAGAGGTAAACTTGACTTCCTGAAACGTTGTTGCACACCCCGTGGCTGTAAAATGGAATATCCCGTTGCAAATAAACGTAGAAAGTAGAAATCCTCCTATACCTGCCAAGTTTTCTTTATTTATGGATAGCATAACTTGATCGCAGCAACACAATCATTTGTTTCTTGCTTGCTCATATGTACATCGAATAATAATGTAAAAAAAAATTATCTACGTCTTTCTTAATCCTGTATCCTTCGTAGAGATTGTAAGAGAGTTTAAAAGGAGGCGCAGGAAGTGACGTTCACCCAGACGGAAGATTTAAAAATACACGAGCTTCCGAGTTTATCACGGTTAATTTCCTTAATTGTTATCATTAAGAGAATAATAAAAGTGAGTTTTTTACGTTTTTAAATGTCAAGGATATAACAACATGTTTTACTAGATAACAACATGTTAATATTTATTAAAAGCTTAAAAGAGTTATATTAAACGTAGCGAGTCCAAAACTAGGTTCGCTCATAAACGCACTCCTTTGAAGTGACTTTTTTAGTAGCAGTAGCAGCAGTAGTAGTAGTAGTAGTATATATTTGTCACATAAAAAGAAAAAGTTACAAGATAATAAAATTATAGAATTTATACGTTACATAAAATAATTACAATATATATATATAACATAGAAAATCGACGGGACTCAAAGAAGAACAGTTTCAGTCCGTGAGGGCTCATATACTAATTAAATAAGAATAGATTAGATAAAATAACTTCATTTATAGTCGGTGTTTATATAGCAGAATAATGCTTCGGTGGTGTGGTGGTTAACATGTGCAGACCTACCAACTCTCACGCATTTTATGTGAATGTCACGTATTTCGTCCCAAACTCACGCTCACACGCATTTTTCTCCAAATCCCACGCAATTTCTCTTTTTCACACGCACTATTTTTAAAATCTCACACAATTTTGTGACTTAGTACTTTTATAAATTATGTATTGAAAATATACAGTTTTTTCGGGTTTCCAAGCGTTTAAATACCAATGTGCGTCTTGCCGCGCCCCCTAGTCCCTAACTGCATTTACTCGGCCTCGAGGACAGAACTTCGTCCTGTACGTTCATACAACCACATTCTCACGCAAATGAAAATTCAAATGTTGGCAGGTCTGCATGTGGTTTATCTCGAATCATACAATTAATTTAGATCCAATTTTAACCCTGCTAGCTAACCAGATTTAGGCCATATTTGTAATGTTTAAAGGGGAAAACAACTTTAATCGTTTCAAAAATAGCATCTTCGTCGTCAGACACAAAGTAAACAGAAACCTTTTGTCACCACTTCATGACCTGCAACCAATACAGTCACCATCGCCAACAAAAATAACTTTTGGGTATCTACTTCTCAACAGCAATAATAAGAACACCAATAAGTGAAAGTTTTCTTAAAAGCAAAAAGCTTTAAAAACAGGAAAACCTACTGAACGCCATATGCTATTCACGAGCTTCTTGATACAACTAACCATAGTCAGGAGAAAATAATGTCATCAGTTGACGCAACACAAAAACATAAACTAGTCAAAGTTCTCTTTCGGAGGGTCTGTTCAGTTTCTCAAAGTCACTGTACTTACATTTTACTGATACATCCACAGTGAGCACTACAATCTTGTTGATACATCCACAGTGAGCACTACAATCTTGTTGATACATCCACAGTGAGCACTACAATCTTGTTGATACATCCACA
>JANTOQ010393684.1:0-11988 GCA_027564595.1 Bythotiara depressa
CCTCCCCCCCTTTATGAAGGTACTATGTATATATATATTGATTCATCTAAGTATTAAATCTAAATGCAACCAGAGAAAACAAGTTGTCCAGATGTAAAACAACAACATTCCTTAACAAAGAACTAGTTATACAGTTTTATGAGAACTTTGTGATGAAATTTAAATGTAAATACAGCATGTTATAAAAGCCACCTATATTTTTCCTAGAGCTCATAAAAACTCTTTCTTGGTTCACCATGGGTTTAATAATATAACTTGGATCGGATTTTTATGTAAAACAATGTCATTAGTAAGGTACCTCTGATAGTAATCTGTCCCATTCCCTTCTGCTTTTTCTTCTAAGTTATTAAAGCATACACTTTTCTCAAAATTAAAAGCAGCAACTTCACAAATTTCAGTACGTAATTCATTTAGGTTTGATGTCAAGTGCCTTTTAACATTGATAACCTAGATGTGATTTTGGATGGAGGCCATAGACATAAAAGGTTCTGTGATAACATTACTCACTTATGATTATTATAAAAGAAATATAGAAAAATAAACATTTCACCATTATAACATAGGATATTTTCACAGGTAAGTTTGATTCCTCCCATATTGGATATATATGTTAACCATTAAGGAGATATAGTTTTTAAATGAAAACTTATAAAACATTGATATTTATGATGCAGTAAAATAAAAAGCAATACACATCTTACTTCTATTTCAACCATTGTTGACTGCAAATCTTTCTTCCGATTGATATCATTCAATTCCTTATTCTTTTCAAATACATATGCATTGAATACAGATAATTTATTTTCCCAATCTTCCAGTTTCAACTTCTCTTCATGGTTAGCAGTCAACCTACAAATGTAAATGTTTATGATTATTTTTAAGAATGTACAATACAAATGTTAATTAGTAGTTTTAAGAATATATTACATATACAGGGGTTTGAATCAAAGGCTTGCGAATTGCATTTTATGGTTTATTTATTAATTTTCTAGGACCACTTTTTTCTCCCTTGTCACTAATTTCTTGAAGCACATTTTTATAAGTGATAAACATTTAATTCTTAGTTACAGAATTTATAAGGCACGATAACCTTAAATAGAAGCACTCTGTATTGCAAAGTGCTACTTTTTATTTTATAATATCAGGGGTTGACAAATCATTTTCAAGCCTCGCACCTTGCCTTTTTCGAATTTAATACACAACGTATGTTAAAAAGTATTAACGTATGCCAATTATATAACATCCTTACGTGAAAGATTTTCATATCCTTGTGGAAACTAACGATTTTCTCCTAACCTGATTCCAAGAAAATAATAACCTAATACAGGGGTTGAATTAGCACGTAAAAAGTGATTTGCAAAAATTAGGCAAGATTTCAATGTTATCTTAAGCCAGTATCTCTGTGAGGGGCGCCGAGGGAAAATTATTTTACATTTTTAAGGCTCTACTTTGTTGGAAACTGCAATTGCAAGCATTATATTAAAACTACATATCTTAGAAAAAACAAAGTTTCCATTGCTCTAATCACTGAAAAAAGAAATATTTATGTACCTTTTATCACAGAGATTACACGACAAGACGACATTCTGAAGAAAACAACACATGTGAAGAGCTCATTGCCATTTTTTTTCTCTCACCAAACACAATGTATTGGCATCAAAGCTGACATATTCATTAAAGAGCAAGTCTGACATTATTAAGTATTGAAAACCAACCCCTTTTTTTCATCTCGTGCATGTTGTTGAATTTTCTGTTAATAATATTCTTATTCTAACAATCTTACAACTTTGACACATTTTAGCATAAATTTTATTACTTATCCGACAAGACTGGTGTTTTCTGAGAAATTCAAAACAAAATATTTCTTTAAACGAAACAATACAGCACTTGCATATGTACTTAAGTTATAACTCATTTTCTAAAAATAAAACGTGTTGAAATATATATTTCTCTTGTATATAAAGACACTTATTTTCCACGTGTAGCTACTTAATTTGGTTTCATTTCCATTCCATATGTCATGAGCAAACAATCTCTTTCTTGTTCAACAGTGAGTGGAATTTATTTTCTTGAATGTGAATGTTTTCTTAGTGTGATTGTGCTGTGGGTGACGAAAAAGCTGCTTGAGTGTAGAGTGGCCAATGAGATTCACGAGAGGCTTGCAATGGAGGAAATAGATAATGCATGTTGGTAAGGTATTGGTAGTAAATGAGGAGCATATATTAAAAAGTAAAAATCAAATAAAAAAGAACTACAAGAGAAAATTTAACAGGTAATATTTACAAATACAATGGATGGTCATTAGTCAACATTTTTCTTCCTCTTCGTGGAGAGATCGTGACCACCAATATGTCGCAATTCAGGGGTGTTCTCCATCCAAATTCATTTATAGGTGCACCATCAATGCAGATTCTCATGGTATTGTCAAAAGAGGCATAACTCAATGGCTTTCTTTCATTCTAAATTTGACAACCATTTTTGGCCAAAGCTTTGTTTTCCTTGATTTTTTTATAGGACACGTAATATTTTAAAACCTCTTCCAAGTCTTCCAGACCCCATTTTTTATCTTCTTTAAAGGATTTAGGCCATGATTTTATGTCAAAGAGGGTTACCAATTGTTTTAAGGATGTTTTTTCAAAGTCTGAATACCTTTTTTCCATATAATTACATCATCTGAATTTTTTATAAACATTTTCTTTCTTTTTTGACGTTGAACTTGAAGATTTAAAAAAAGAAAACAAGGATGTCTGTTTGGTTGCCATTTTACATGACATGAATGAAAAAATAAGAATTAGTTTAAAAAAATGAAAGAAAAATGTGTGCACATGACCACAGAAACATTCTAAAGTATGAAGGAGCACATATGGAAGAAAAAACCTAACCTGTGTGATTCCTTTGTAATCACAATTTTCAATAATAAAATAATATCTACCAAAGGAGGAGTGTGTTGTTATTTTCGTATATTGGCAAAGTTTGCTTTAAGAAGATTAATAACGGGGCATTAGCTGTAATTTTTAAGGTATAATTCATCTCAAGCATGGCATACATGAAGGTCAGAAGCAATTTTTCACATATGAATCGGGATCAAAATCAGCATATGTTCATGTATATCATTAAAATAGCATACATACGTTTAGATAAAAAAACCAATTTTGAAATACGTCACATATGCACGTATACAATTTGTCATGAAGCAAGATGTTTAAAAAGTGCTACCATCGTCCATAAAGAACGTTATAACAAGCAGTTTAAATGCTACAAATATAAAACTAGTTCAGTTAAATGTCCATCTTCCACAAATAAACACGGGTTTAAACATGTTTTGAATATAAAACTGTTTTAGGCACAGCAATATGTTAGAGCTGGAATTGAAAGGAACTAACATAAAAAGAGATAGAAATATCCTGCATAACACTAATTTTCATAGTAGAATAACAACTTGAAAATGGCCTACTCAGCACTATATCATTGTCTAAACATGTTCTATCCAGTAAGTCATCTAGTTTATGTGAAACAACAATACCCTGACAATGTTTTATATGTTTACCAGATATTTAAATCATATTGATGTGTGAGTGACTGAAACATGTGTGAGTGACTGGTACATGATATGTGAATGACTGGTATATGTGAATTATTAAATAGACCAACAATATTTCTGATGTATTGAAATAGAACAGTAACTTATGATGGTGGACTTCACCCATCATCAGATTTCTAAAATACCATAACAGGGTTCAAATCATGAACTGTTTTCAAGATTTCACAACACAAAATTTAGTGAGCAACGTGAATTTCATGAAGCCTTTACTTTAAAACCTCTATTTTTGTTGTGCCGTTTCATGCTGGTACTTACTTTTAATAGCTTCTTTTTTTTTACTTTACTTTAGTGTTTACTGCAATAATTATGTTCTTCTTTTTTAATACATTTTTATATATTGTCTTTAATCATAAAACTGATGTTTTATTGTTTACTATTCTATATAAATTAATAATAAGTTTCTGGAGAAAATAATTTCTTTTAAATTTTTATTACTATTTTCTAGTGTTAAAAACTTGAGTGAGTTTTACGGCTGTTATTTCTATTTTCTACTGTTAAAAACGTATCAGGAGTGAGTATTTATGACTGCTATGATGATTTTCTACCATTTAAAACCTACCGTGAGTGAGTTTTTAAGGTCACAAATTATTGCTTGTCTCAATTAGGAAAAGGTTTCTGATTTTTTTAATGGGAATTAAACTGTGTGCAACTTCCATATTTATAATATGTTATAGAGGACCCATTGGATAATATAATATTTGTCTTGTACAAAGACTTACACTTACACGTCTCAGGTTATGGAAATGGCTTTCATATTTTTGATAAACACCTTTTTAAGTACAACAACAAAACAGAAGTGAAGGAACCTTTAAACTCTTTCTAATTGGTTGGATGAATGAGTAACTTTTTTTTTTTTTACTCACTCACTTCTGTTTTATTACATCTTTTATATACTGTTATTTATTACCATATACCATAATATTTTTAATACAATTTTATTACCATATATGCCTGTTTCGATCTTCAAAATAAAGAGCACTAAAGTTAATTTTAAGACTTATCCAGAGTATAAGTCGACAACTTTTTTAACAGCACAAAAGTGTATAAGTCGACTACTTTTTTAACAGCGCAAAAGTAAAAACTTTATTATGCTAAAAACTTGTCTTTATAACAAAACATAACAACACACCAAGTCAAGAACATTAATTCAAGGAAACAATAACAACTACAGCAAACCAATGTGCACAGGTAGCCATATTGTTTTAAATATAATTTATCTTAACCCAAGTTGGATCCCTGCTAAGTTTTTATGCTTGTCAAGTTGGCAAATTATATACAAGTTAACAAAATAGCTAGCTGCCATATTTTCACAAATAGCAAGTCTGTGGAGGCAATTATGAGTTGAAAATTAACTCCACAGCACTTTTAGCATGCTAGATATAGGAAGGAAAATGAGTTGAAAATCAAGTTCAGAAAACTTATTTATCATTACATAAGAAATTGGTAGGTTAAACTTTAAAACTTTATTCCTTATCAAGTTTTTAGACTCCTACTGAGTGCTTTTAAAAATAAAATCACATTGTTATTAAATTAAAGGTTATGTTATAGTTTTAAAAGTACAATACATATAGACAGAAGAATATTAACTCATGATGATAATAACAGAATGCTTATTGTTGTCTGTAATGTTTCTCTATTTCCGGAAACATAAAATTGTTTCAAATTGCTAGACTCACAGGATGTTAAAAAAGAAAAATATACTTGTGTGACTCCTAAACTATCTCATACTTCTACAGAGGGGGAATGTTTATTAAAAAATAAATATATATAAGCACATGCGACGTTCATTCATATAAATGAATATGAACTTCAAAAGGAAATCACCTTACAAGTTTACCCCCATGATAGTGTCTATAAACATACTTTCGGAAAACATTTCATTCTGTTAATAATTACTAAATAACAAAAGTTATATATAAAATATGACAATTAATAACAAAATAAGACAAAAGCCTAGCATGTTGCAATATGTTTACCGCATGGTTCATATCGCATAATGCTCTTTTATAAAATTGAGTGCCTGTTGATGTCTTGAAAATTCTAAAGATCTTTCATATAAACACGTCTTTGTTTAGAATAAAACATATCTTTCCTCTTTGTTTTCATTATTCACAAATTAATATAAAAACACAACTTAAAGAGATGGTTTTTAGTTAGGTTGTTTTATTTATTAATAATAACTTATTTTTAATGTTCATACGGCTCATGCTTGGAAATATATGCTTAGTCTCATCATATTCAATTTAAGGAGGTTTGGGACAAAAAGCAAGTTGTAGACAAAACATGTTGAAACTTGGCAGGATTCTTCCTAATATCATGCTGAATCCAAAAATGAAATAAAAATAGGAGGTCACCAGGTCTGATCTTTCGGGATGGAGCTATATCTGATCCCTATAAGGGAAATTTGGTTAAACATTCCTGTTTGGCAAGAAATAAAAATAATGTCATTGGATTGTAATGATAAAAGTAAATCTAAGGCTAAAAGCACATTAGGGTAATGAGAGATTCAGAAAAAAATAAAATTATGTCTATATACTTCATATTTGGGTTAAGAGGTAGTGTTAGTTTTTGAAATGTCCTTTATTGCATAACTGCAGGTTTATACAATCAAAGTTTTAAAACAAAAAATAAGAGGTTACAAGTTCACTTTTTTTTGCAGTAATGACGTCAAGTACACCCCCTCCCCAGAATAGGAAATGTATGTAAGTACAGGGAGTCAGCACTATTCATAATAAATATGACACTATTCATAACAAATATGACATGAGAGAAGTGAGAAAAAACAAGCAGAAAATTAAACAATTTCCAGCCAAAAATGAAATGGAATTTAATAAGTGGCCATTATGGATCCATTTATTTAAACATGTGCAATGCAATTAACCCAAACCTCCTTAAATATATCTGAAGGGAGTTCTATTCGAGTCAGGGAAACTTTGAGTTTTGCCCTTCGAGTTACAAAAACTTCGAGTTATGCCCCTTGATGACGTCATCAATGACGTCATAACTCGGAGTTTACTAAACATTTAGAGTACCTCGAGTTAATGTAACTGGAATGATAATCAAAGTTAACGACAAATCGAGTTACAGTCAGGGGTGTAACTCGATTGTTACGTAAAGTTGATGACGCATGGAGTTAGTACCAGGGGCATAACTCCAGCATTAATCAAAGTTAACGACATGTCGAGTTAGCAATATGGGCATAACTCGAACGTTCCTTAAAGTTGATGACACGCCGAGTTACGTTCCTTTCTTACAAATTCTACCATGTTTTAACAAAATAAGTTGTTATTATTTTAAATTTTTAATATTAAATTTAATTAAACGTTGATCTACAATCTTGGAAACTAAACTTGTGGACAAGGTGCTAATTTTACCTTTTGTATACTGCTTATAGTTTACTTAAGATCCTAGGTTGTTTCTATCTTTTCCCTTAAGATCCTAGGTTGTTTCTATCTTTTTTTCTTGAAAGAAGCTTGAAACTTAAAACTTCTAGTCATGGTTAACACATGTCTGGGCGTGTTTATTGTTACGATATGCATTTGAATGTCATTATTTTGTTCTTGACTGGAAGACATTTCTTCTTTCACCAAAACTCAATCTTGTATTACCATTGGTAACTAGACGGCAGAGAAATAATTAGAGATTAAGAGAGCTGCTTATGGTCAGTTATATCTATGTAATTTTAGTTAACTGACACTCTTGAGCTTTAATCTTTAATCAAACAAATTTGTTAAATGAACCCTATATTATTCGTTTATAAATGCTGTTAAAGGAATAAGATCTAAATATTTATTTCAGCTGAATAAAAGTAACTTTAACTTGTTTTGTTAAAACAAGGTAGAATTTATAAGAAAGGGCGTAACTCAGCATGTCATCAACTTTAAGTAATGCTCCAGTTATGTCCTTACAGCTAACTTGACGTTTCATCAACTTTGATTAATGCTCAAGTTATGCCCCTGCTACTAACTCGATTCATCATCAACTTTAAGTACCATTCGAGTTACGCCCCTGACCGTAACTCGATTCGTTGTTAACTTTGATTATCGATCGTGTTACGTTAACTCTACTTACTTACTCTAAATGTTGATTAAACTTCGAGTTATGATGCCATTGATGACGTCGTCAAGGGGCATAACTCGAAGTTTTTGTAACTCGAAGGGCATAACTCGAAGGGTGTAACTCGAAGATTCCGACTCATTCTGCTCGAAAGGCCTGTTGCATTTATTTAAATTGTTATAAATAATAAATATCCTTTTTTTTTTAAGTTGGATATTGAATATCATGTATCAGCCTCTGTGGTGTTACAAATACCGCAACAATTTCCACCACACTTTTCTGATATACTATTTTCTTTATTAACAATGGGGACTTTAGCATGTACCAAAGATGAAGAAGGCGAATTTTCCAGAGTGTTAGTTATCTTAATGTTCAAGAAAGATCAGTGCTATGTGATATTAAAGGTTAGATTAAAAACCCTCTTATTTACTCCCAATCTAGAAGTACATTTCCATCATATATTCATGGTTTAGGACTTGTTTCGTTACATCTTCAATTGAAAAAGAGATTATCACCTCTATGTTGCCCTGTCATAAAAACATCGTCTATATGTGACATTTTGTGAAATGGTACAATTTTGTCGGAACACAAATTCTTATGCTTGAAACATGCTTCAGTAATGTTTCAAAAACACAAGCATTCCCTTCTTAGAATGCTGGTGATACGCAAGCAATCCATACTTAAATTAACACTTTGATTCCAGATTTAGCTACTACTTGTGTTATGAAAAATGATGTAAACATATTCAGCATTAGAAAAGTTGTGATTTCTGTCAAAACATGATTTTACTGCGCTTTTACATGACAACAAAAAGAACATATTTTACATTAAAACAAGACTTATCATCCATGCTTTATATAGGTTTATCAGGCTTTGTCATGAGAGGCGTGCGATTACACGTGCCCACACACGCGCAAAATGTCCAAGACATGCGATTGATCGCACGCGCAATTGAAAAAAATGATGAGTAAAATTGTGTGAAAAATAATACACGTTAATTGTTTCTTTGTTACATAACGTGTATTTTTATTTCATAAATTAATACTCCTTATTCCTTTCATTAACCACTACTATATCGTATTTTAGTTATTAACAAAAGGAATACCCGCCAGCTACTTTTAGATTTTCTTAGAAATGAATGAAAGAACAACTCACTAACGGCATGTTCTGCCTGGTTCTCATGTTCTACTTAACTACCTCACTTTCCCAATTAAAAATCAGAAACTTGAGACAAGCAATAATTTGCGACCGTAAAACTCACTCACGATATGTTTTTAACTCTAGAGAATCATAATAGCAGCCGTAAATACTCCCTCATGATAGATTTTTAATGCTAGAAAATTGTGATAGTGGCCGTAAAAACTCACTTACGGTAGGCTTTTAACGCTAGTAAATCAACATAGCAGCCGTAAATCCCCACCAACGATTGTATTTTTAATGTAATAGCAGCTATAAAATCTCATCCATGATAGGTTTTTAACGATAGAAAATCGTAGTAGTGACCATGAAAAACCACTCACGATAAGTATTTAATGGCAGGAAATTGTAGTAGTGGTTGTAAAAAATCACTCAGGATAAGTTTTAACACTAGAAAATTGTCATAGCGGCCATAAAAACTCATTCATTATTATACTTACAAACTTTAATATTCAATACTTTGAAAATTCCAACTCATGCAACTATTAAATTAAGGATAGTGTATTGTATACAATAGGAACTAGGAACAAATATATTGAAATTAAAATAAGGTTTTCAGTTTTTACCTTCTGAATTTGTGAATAATGTTTACTGTCTGGACATCTGCCATTCGGGACAGGTAAATGAAACAGAAAGTGTGTGAAACAGGTCAGTTTCATAACTTTTAAATCTGGTTTCTATTAGCTTGTAACTACGTAACTACAAGCATATTTATATCAACAAAAGTTTATAATTAAAATTTTAATCTCAAAATGCATGAAATATATTGGTGTTTTTTCTTAACAATTTACAAATGATGTATCCCTAACTTCTATTAAAATTAATATTTATTTTAATAGAAACCAACATGTTTTTATAACCATGCTAATTTAAACATTTTTAACATGCATTACAGAAACTTCAAATACAAGACTTCTAGGAAAATATACTTCAACTAAGTGTGTGGAAACCAGTCTTGTCCATTTTTTAATTTGAAGGAAGGAAAGATCAGTCAGGTGGAGAAATAATTGAACAAGAAACAAAAGCCATAACAAAATTCTTAGAAAAAGAAAAAGTTTTTTTGCCACTAGAAAATAAGATGCATGCTAAAACATTATTTTGGATTATATAAATAAGTTTTTATAGATTTTATAGTTTTCCTACCATTGGAGGAAAGAAAATTATTGTTGTTTAAAGAGGCCTGTTTAAAGTAAGGACAGTGTATTAGAAAAACCACTTAACATTTGTAAATAGTAAATGTAGAAAATATTTTTCGCACACCATCACACGCCTAGGTGTTCTTGCGCATGCGATCTACCACACGCCCATCTAAATTTTCATGACAAAGCCTGGTTTACTTGGTGAGATCAAACAATAATTTCTAAACCTTTTTGTAAAATTCTACGACATTTCTATATTTCCTGAAATAACTGTTTCAAAACAAAATTTCAGGTTTATCCTGATCTTTAAACATACTTGAAATGAGGTACATTTTATTAATTTTATTACTTGGCAGGTATTTGTGGAGTACCTGAAGTACCTGTATGCATGCATGTGGCAAAAATAGCATCCATCTCTGTCTGAAATCCGGGCTACATATGGGAAGATAAATGAGACGAAAATCTTTGTAAAATATATATCAGAAAATATTTTTGAAGGATCACTTTGCAAGTTAAAAATGTTCATGATTATGGAGTGGAATTCCAAACAATGATAGTACTTACTTCTGACAATTACATTACTTGTTACTACACATTACATCAAAATATACTATTGTATCCTGATAACTGAGTAATAAAATGTGAGTAATAAAATGATACCATGATATCTGGATTATTCCACTGAATACTCACAATTAGTTATAATTATACACATACCTGAGATGAGCGTCTTGTACTCTTTCACGCAAGACATCCCATTCATTATTAAAATGTAACAAACCAGTGTTTATTACTGACATTGATGCTTCATTTAGCTGCTCTTTCTCGAGTAAATTGCCACTTTCTGTAACAAAACTCTTCACATCTACTTCTTTTCTCTCCAATTCTTTCAGTAATGACTGCAGGTAAGGTAAATTTATATCATTAGGAATAAAATGAAAAGAAAATATGCAATGTGAAAAAGGCTCTTAACAACTACATTATAAAGAAAAATATAGATGAAAAAGATTGCGTAATGTTTTAATTGTGACAATTGTGTTAATTTCTAAACTTGTTTTTCAAAGGTTTTAATATTGGCATATTTTGGACCAAAGTCACCTGACACCTCAAACAGAGCAGAGCAGGAGAAACTATTAGCTCAAGTGAATCTTTAAATGAATTTCTCTCTCTTCAGTCAAATTTTAAAGATCTTACTTCAGTATCTCTCAATTTTTCCTGTAGATTCTTTCCTTGGTTGATATCATCCAGTTCTTTATTCTTTTCAAGTACATATTTATTGAACACAAATAATTTATTTTCCCATTCCTCCAATTTTAACTTCTCTTCATGGTTAGCAGCTAGTCTAAAAGTATAAGAACTGAATGGTTGATGGAGTAGTGTCATGGATTTATAAACAAATCAGGTGGGCATGCAAAAGGACTTCTCTGCTAATACCTTTCAATTAAACAGAGAAAGAAATGTAACAAAAGATCATTTCTACACAACACATAACGGGAAATCAATACATGCACGACCTTTAAAGTATCAAGTATAAACCAAATTCAAGTTTCTTCTTAAAAGTGTTTAATATAAATGTGACATTTTTGCAAAAGGGTGAGTGTTGCAGAAAAAAAGATACCATTCTTAGCATTTTTATCATTTTAACTATATCAGCCATTCAGTGGTCAAAATAAGGGAAATTAACCTGTACGGTCATAATGTAAGCTTAGTATAGTGGCTCCCTTCGATTGCCGGAAAATGCACTTCCTGAGGTTTATGTAAACAAACTTAAAGAACCAACTTTACTTTTTATACATAAGTCTCGTTCCTTCACAAGTGCAGGCCACAAAAATTCCGTGCACGATCGGCGTCGTGCACGTAAGTTCTTATACCGTGCCCGATTGATCGTGTACGATAAAAAGATTTAAAAGTCGAAAATAAAATTATACTGCAGCTAACTCGACTTTTGTAACAACGTTCAGTAAACAATCCTCTAACTTATAGAAGTTCTTTTAT